>NPHW01006258.1:0-20053 GCA_002240705.1 Elaphomyces granulatus | reverse complement strand
CTCCCGCTGACTACCCCTAGTAGTAGTTATGATATCATTAATTCCAGCCGAACTAGATGTACATGTAGAACTGATTAGCAAGTTCTTGAGTATCAACTTGGTACTTGTCATCAACTATTTAGGGTATAGAACTAGAGGTATCATAGCCTTCTGCCGGTTTCGCGGTTTCATGATATCAAATAAAATTAATTTCGGGCTATGGTCAGTCAAGCTATTTATTTCGAATGTAAATTGCAAATACGTTGTAGCTGAACGAAGTTTTATCGTGGTCAAGAGCCTCAATTATTACTGGGGTAGCTTAAAAATGACGGGCTATTGACTATGCGCCGGTTTATCATACATAGCAAGAGGATCAAAGCATCTCTATCTGATGCATTCGTAACTGCTTTTCTATTGGGTCATCTGCATTCAATAACATGGAGGGTGCGGAGGTATATGAAATGCAACTAATCGTCCAGCTATTTAAGGAATAGGGCTTGCTGTCACTCCCCTAACGACATCCCAGCAGCTTTTTCTCCTTCTGACTTCCAACTCCCATAAAGCTATAACATTTGGATATACATAAAGCATCCAAAAAAATGCGTGTACCCCACTGGGACGCCGAAATCACGAGCATAGGCGGAATGCAGAATCGGGCATACAGGGATATCAATAATCCATCATTTCCTCGGTATCATATCTTTGCGTAGCTTGCTAGAAAAAAAAAAAAAAAAAACAAAAAGGGAAGGCATATCAAACAGAAACTGGAACGTACTCCGCATACTGCTGTTCTTTCTTTCGTAGCCCATGACAGTGGCATTTCATCGCAAAATAAAACAATGAACACTATATTTTGTGAGGGGGGAAATCCTCCGCCAGCCCCTCAGTTCCGCGGTCATTTTGTGCGCATTCGGTGGTATCAAAAGTTAATTCTCAAAGCTTGCGAGGTCCGCTGCATTAAAAAAAAAACAAACAAAAAAAAAAAAAAAATATGAACTTAGGGGTATATTGCTGCAAAGTGATATACTTAATTTCAACGTGGTGGCCCAATAGGGGCCGGGTATCCAGAAGCAGAATTGGAAGTACTAGGACGACCACTATCAAAAGAGGTGCGCGGATCATGCTTGGGAGTCATGTCTCCGGGCGCAGTTCCTAAAGGAAATTTTGTATCAAAACGAGCGGACCAGCCATTGCTACCGCTATGGCTGTGGCTGTGGGAGCTTCCCATAGCGTGTATATCTTCCTCTGGGAGATTGACACCAGAGTCGTTCCATGGGTTACGATAGCCGCTGTCACGAGACTCCATGGAAACTAGGGATGCTTTAGAGGCGTTGCTAGAAGCATGTTTGAAGACCGATCCGGGAGAAGCAGATTGATTCTTGCGGCCTATGAAGGACGAGAATGAGGATATGCTACCAGGCTTACGAAGCCGCTCAAAGAGCGATCCACGTTCACTGGTATCATCGGAAAAATTGGGCCGAGTGGGAGAGTCTGTAATAAGGGGAGCCGGGGCATGCTGCAGAAGTTTGGAATCGAAAAAAGGCAATGACTCCTCAAAAGAGTCCGATTTAGGGCGAGGTATAGCGCCCTTGACGGTGGTAGCATTCAGCCCGTGCACAACAAGGCGTGAAATCAGGAAATCAATAGCATCCTTAAGGCCTCCCGCGTTATTGCGGGTGTAGCCGAGTAGGACCCTATCCTCAGGAACGGGAGATAGAGGGGACGATCCGGACTCCTCGGACGTTACTGGGAGATCAGCACTAGTGTCCACGGCAGCGTCCACTTCGTACTGCTCCTTGAGTTTTGAATAGATGTCATTGAGGAAATCAGTAGACTTGAAAAACTCCCGAAGTTCCGAGGAGCTTTGAAAGGAAAGTTCATGTCTTTCCGGGACCATTCCCTAACATTACGTTTTAGCGCTAGGTCTAATTCGTTATGGCTCTGCTTGCAACTTACCAAAAAGGCATCGACTGCCTGAGGAACTTGGTACTCAGGGCCGGAGATAGTGACAACATCACTTGCAAGTTCCGTGCTCGGGAACTCGATCTTGCAATTCCATTTTTTCTCCAGTTCTTCGATCTCACGTATGCGAGCAAGGAGTTCGCGGTGGTACAACCGGTTTATAAGAACAGTTTCAGAAACGTATTCCGCATCCTGTGTCATTAGTATTTCCCTCGGATTAGTTCTGTGGGAATATTTCTGCTTACAACTTTCTCGACCATGTCCATAATCTCCTGTTTAACGAGATCCAGGCTCTGCGCATTCCGAGCTGGGGTCCGGCATATCACATTGTCGACTTTGGCATCATCGTCTTCTTTACCGATTCCACCGCGGTCCATGGCGTTAGAGAACTTGACAAAAACGGAGTATTTCTTCATGATACGTTGGATATGTTGACCACCGATCCCGATAATTCTCTTGTGATATTGATCAGGAACATGGAATGAGATTGAAGCCGGCATTTCTTGCTCGACAAGATCAAGTCCATTCTTCGTCGCCTCATATTGAGTACCGCAAACGTCAATATAAAAGTTATATTCATTGAAGCCGTCAAATATGATTTGCACGTTGCCTGGTAAATGCGTGTCAATAAAATTGAGAAGGGGGAAGATGAAAAAAAATAGACAAAAAAAAAAAAAGAAAATAAGCAAAAAAAAGTTACGTACTTTGACCCATTATCTTATTGATCTTGCCATTCTTCTTGCCGCTCACGAATTCTTTATGCTCGTTCGCAAGCTCAATCTTAACGCGGATCTGGTATGGGCTCCGCTTCACAAAGGGAATCTGATAGATCACCATCATAGCCGCCTTCACAGCGTCGTCGGATCCGTTGATGGAGAAGATCAAGTTTTCGAAGCTTACATCGGCACCAGAATTTGCACAGATGTCAGAGAGCATTGTCCTGACATCCGCTGGAGACGGAGCCCGCATGCCGCCCTGAGAGGGATCAGGCATAAAGATCCACCACGATGCACTGTAAAACTGACCAGCCTACCAAACGGTCCACTTATCAGCAAGCGTGCGAAGAGATACGTCGAGATATCATACCAGCGCCATGATCTCCCGTACAGTCCGCTCCACGTGCAAAACCTCGGTTCCCTGAATGCGAACCAAACCTCTTTGGCTTCCTAGCTGTGGGAATAGAACGTATGACCCATTCGCCTCCATGACTTTGCGGACCTTATCCAGGCGGTCGAGAAGAATATTGTCGATTTTGCTCGCAGACAACACAACATCTTTTACATAGATCTTTACACCCATGACGAGCTCTCGTAGTTTCTGTTTTGCCGTAGTGATTTGTTCCTGACTTTCGCCCGTAATATAGACTTCATCTTCACTTCTCCGACTAGCCCCCGGCGGCGTGTATCCGAATATACGAGGAAATGGCGGAGGAAAATAGATCGCTGTGTTGGTTGCTGCCTCAATTAACTTGATATTTTTCCGCGTGCGACCGCAAACCAAGGTATGCATGGAAAGTTCGAGCTTCATGGCGTCAACATGGCGTTTCAGCTACGCACCGGGGTTAGCGGATGACTGTTATATTACCTGGGCCTAGGTCAGGTTGGGAAAGAGAAGAAAGAAAATGAAAAGTTTAAAGCACAAAGGAAAATTAGAAAGGAAGAAAAATTTTTAAGAAAAGGACATTGATATACAATTTGGTCGATCATAATAAGGAGTCTTGTTTTAGCATGTTCCGCACTCTCAATGTCCCCATAAATGGCAACTCGAAACCGGTTATCTAGACTATTTTCACAGCCATATGAGGAAATGACTGAGCTGTCACCGTCCATGCTTTTCGGACTCAGAAGGAAAATATCTGCTCCGGTATATGCCGCCAGCTTATCCAGGTGCTCAAGTACGCTTGTCCGAATGCCCTTGGTTGTCGAGTCCATGATCAAATGCATATCAACATCTATGGTGGCACACCGCTGTGAAATGTGAGATTAGCAGGAGAAGGAAGCTATTAGACACCCACAAAGGGGAAAAAGAAAACGATGTGGAACATAATTATACACACCAATGGAATGGGCGTCTCATTCAAAATCTTTGCCCTCATCTTACGAACGGTGTCTCCATCCCCCGACAAGCAAACATTTGTCACGAGACCCTGAGGTCTCCGCTGTAGCGACGGTGCCGCCTTGGGCTCTGAGGACGTCACGGTGGCCTCAATACGCCCTCCACTGCTCTCGCTGGCACGTCTACACAGTCTTCGGAGCGCCTCAACATTCCCGGCATGGACCGGCAGCTTGTGAATCGGGGTGCCTTCGGGCGTTCCCTCCGGAAAAGTCCAGCGTTGGAGAGCACCAGGAGTGGCATGGAAGACCTCATCGACAACTGGACCAGCCAGGGTGGAAGAGAACGGCACGTTGAAGGAGAGATTGACCGTGGGATCGACGGCTGTGGGAGGGGTCAACGGAGGAGCACCATGCGGCCTCCGCAACGACGGAGCGGCGGGCATATCAGCATGCGGTCGAGATATCCCAAAGGCAGGCGTCATACGTTCCCAGCCATGACGGGCCTGGCCCGTAAAGTTGGATATCTTATGCATGTTGCCAGAGCGGACGGCTCTCCAGTCTCCCTTGAACGAGTTCGAGGGAAGACAGAGGAGAGGAAGGAAAGGGACTAGATGGAAGGAAACAAACGGAGAAGGAGGTGGAGGAGGAGGATGAGGGAGAGGAAGAGAGAAAGGTAAGAAACAGGAAAAGTGGTAAGAAGAAATTGAAAAGGTAAATGGTTGAGAGGATGAGAGGAGAGCCGGAGACAGCGTGATAGCGCCGCAGCCGAGTTGGGGGGGGGAATGTTGGTTTATGCCTGGGGGATAAGGTAAGCCTGTTGTAAGCCTGATGACGGGACCGGCTTAGTAATGGAGGTATACTGTGTTCTCTGTCAGGTATGTATGAAATGTACGTCGTTTGTACGAAATGTTGTATTTTTATGTGGATATAGGTATAGATACCTTACTTTATAATTTTTTTTTTATATCATATCACTGGCTTGGAGCTTCGGAGGCCGTTTTTCAGTGACATCGGAGAGGCGTAGCTGAAGTCAAAAAGAAGCAGCAAAATGGTCACAATGACAAAATACATAATGACCACTGAGTACGTAAGGTTGTTTTCCAAGCAATTGCAATTGTTCTGGATCATTGCAGTGAAACTCCTCCAGAAAGGTAAAGTGGAATGATCAATCAGAATAGACAGAAAGAACATCAACTGCCAAAAAGAATCCAACTACAATAGAGAGATTCTGCCGGCAATTTCTTAAAACTTTCAAAGTTTAAACTTATGACTGGCACGACGCTAGTTAACCTATTTGGGCATAAATTATAATTTATAATCTCGACAACTGGACTGCTCGTCCGAGACCAGAAAAGAAGCCGATTTGGCTAAGTTAATCCTTATATATAGACAATATTGCTAATTTGGCGGTCTCAATTCAGCCAGATCAAGCCCTATGAATTGCGTCAGCCGCTACCAATGTCAAGGGCATTACAGGCAGAAAGAATCGCTCGAAGCAATCTCCAAGAAATAATTGCAGCCAGACCGTACAAGTCGGTTATGACCGGTGGTCGCGTTGTTGCTGACAGGGGCGCCGTAACTACTCGCCCTGACGTCGCGTTTGGAGTTTCCAGGCTCTTGCGTGTCCTTACGAATACTGGTCCACAACGCCATGATGCAGCGGACAGGATATTATTATACTTGAAGAGTTATCAAAAGACGATTTCGTGATTACAAGTTATACTTCGTGTGCGGACAGTACGATTGATCGATCTCGCAAAAGGGTCTCAAGTTTACGCAATGATGAAGCTGCTCAATGGTCTAATCGGATGGCGGGCCGACAAACAAGAAACAGTAACAACCGAAGCGAAGCTCCTGCGTGTTGCTAAAGTGCGTCAATATATATGGATGGAAACTTGAACAGATACATAGTGGATTACTCTTCTAGTGACTCACTAGTTGCGGCGATAGAACTCCTGGGCTTATCTCTACCAGCTGTTTCTGGCGATATCCAAGATACCTGGCTGCAGGATCTTGGTGCTGAAGAACATAGCTACTTCTTTGCCTATCGCCTATAAGTTGGACAAATGATGAACTTGGTTATTCACTGTATTTGATACTACGTTGGCAACTTCCTACTGGGTGACGGAGCCTTAGCTTGATATCACCGTTACTTTGGCATAGCAATCTGCAGAATCAATCTATAGCCCGAGGAATACGTGACTGTATTTTACAAAGGTACAGTATGTAAAAGCACATCCAACCAACAGATCAAGAATGACCTCGGTCACATAAAAAGGAAAGGAATAATAAGTGAAAACGCCAGCCAAAGTAGTAAGAGGACTTCGAAATGTTTACCTCGGCGAGCTCTTAATAATATTCAGCAATGCGACTGCCCATGCATACAGAATCGACTTCCGGTCAACGGAGCATTTGCAGCAGATCCCGAACCAAAAGGACGTCGGTGAGTCTATGATATGTGACCAGCACCGCAACCCCCTCAACAGACACAGCCCCATTTAAGGTGACAGGTTTAGCCTAACCACATCCCTGTTTGGCAGACACTAAAAACTAAGACTATTTGGGGCGCTCCTCAAATCGGGTCTTTGAGAACCTTCCAAGATAAGAAACAAACAACAACAACAAGTATATAGACACGATGAACTACCCAATAATATACCAGGTACTGTAAGTACTCGGGCAATATTTTGTTTCAACTGTGACTGATTGGGAAAAGGCCTTTCGGGGAGACAAGAAAAGAAAAGAAGAAAAGAGCGAATAATAATGGCTCTGAGAATCGTTATCAACAATTGATATGTATATTAATTAAAATCTACTACTATATCATAGAGTAGCTGTCAAGAAGTTAAAAATGTGTTATTATTGGAGGCCCTCCAGCTGGGGAACAGGGGAGTTAACGTTCAAACCCTGGCTGCAGAAACCTCAAGAAGCAAGCCAGGTTCGCAGATCTTTATTGGTGCCAAGTGGTGCCCCAAATAAATCGGATGTGGGCGGGTTCGCTCCCAAGAAAGCTGAACATGGGCGGTCTGGAATTCGATGGCCTTGTTCGGATTCATGGCTGAACCCGAGCTTTTTTACGTACGCGGACGTCAAGTAATAATGAAAGTTAAGATTTTTCGATCCGAACCCACAAGAAAACCGGACAATGGTTATACCTGACAACCAGCAGCCATATGCATCGATCATCGACTACGGTATACTAAAAAGACTGTGTGAACTGTGAACTGGACCCTAACGATCGATGGGTTTGTGAGACACACAGGGTGATAGACAGCAACGATAATAATAAATAAGGGCAATCTAGTTATGTAATAACTCAGTATGATATAATACTGAACGAACTCTGAAAATTGGAGGAACGCTAGCGCTTTAGTGCCACGCTACAATAATTACTATTCATAGGACTAGCTGCCTTAGTCCCCAAGAAGCCAATGATGGGATGGCTTCGATAGGCACTAAAGCGCTAGCGTTCCTCCAATTTTCATGTATGTATCAGGTGAAAAATTTTCCTTATCACGTGCCTGAAAACAACCTTTTCAAGTCGCGGGCTTATGCTACTGTATGTCCGGAATCCACCGGCTTTTTTTGATTCGCCGGGTTTATCTCCCATTCACCGTAGCTTGATGATGTTCGACGCGACCTTGGGCGACGAGGATCGCGCTGCAGCTTTTTGATGATGAAAACTCGAGCTTTCCGCCTGATGACGACAGCTTCGGTTCCGTCTGCAGCATGGATCTTCACGTCTGCTCGCTTCCCTTTCCCTTGAACTCCTGATTTTATTATTGGGCCCCTCCAGTACTGAATGTTCTGGCTCCATTCAAAGGGGCTAGACCTTTCTGTTGAAACTCCTCGGCGTCGGTTGTCTGCACTAAAGTATTTTATTTACTTGCCAATCACCCTCATTGTCGAAGTATCCACATGTACATACCAGGCTGCGTACTGCTTATGGAGGTTGTGGTCAGGCATTTTTCCGAAAGCCTTTGTGAAGAGGAAAAAATCGTATGAATAGGAAGGCTAGCTTTTGACCTTTTTTAGTAAAAAGGGAGGAAATACATTCAACGATGAGAAGCGATGAATGATTATGGCAC
This sequence comes from Elaphomyces granulatus, assembly GCA_002240705.1. Taxonomy (NCBI): domain Eukaryota; kingdom Fungi; phylum Ascomycota; class Eurotiomycetes; order Eurotiales; family Elaphomycetaceae; genus Elaphomyces; species Elaphomyces granulatus. Next base: position 11,970 of record NPHW01006258.1, on the reverse strand, counting down.
ACAACATGGTTGACAGCAAAAGTACGTACAACGAGGGTATTGCAACCGTCCAAGAGCAATGATAGAGTTATTGCGTCTGCTTGAACTTCGATCACAACAAGCACAATAGTGCAGGAATTGTTGATCAGAGGATCAATGCCTTTCGCTCAGTACAGAAAGTGCGAATAGAGTGAATGTAGAGACGGATTAAAAGTCTTGGGACGTCAGCCCTATATCATCCTTTTGGGGAAGGTGCAAGACTGGTATGGGAAAGAACGACTGAATACGTATAGAAGACTATGATAAGACGACTTTGGCGTGAATATACTGCTACTTGATTGAACTGGATCGAATGCAAAGGAGTCGACAATGAAATATCCTCCCTACATGACGACTCGATCCCGATCGAACAAGCTTTCCTTCCCCATGCGAGATTTGACTAAATTAGGCCGGCGATTACCTTCCTGTGGAGTTCGTTGCCATACAACCTCATGTTACTAAGGTACTTGGACTAAATCAGTGTTGTCTGGTGGAGATTGCGGAAGAAAGTCGTAATAAAATAAGAGGGGCAAAGAATGATATTACTATCGACTTGCTGAACTTATAGTACCAGTTCATAATCCACGGGGAATCCTGATCCTTCATGGATACTAGATCCCTTTTATACTCCTCTGTTGGACATATGAAAGCTATCGGCATAGCTTTCAGATATCTTCTACATACCCTTTCTATACTCAGTGATCCACTCGTTTGAACCGAGATTCATCCGACTTCGTACTCTTCATCGGTCGCTTCGATGTCTTCGGTTGTTTTCGGTTTCTCGGTGGGCCGTATGTAACAATGAGTGAGACATGAAAGCAAACTTCAACTGCTTCTGAGAGATCGATATTCCCGAGTCTGTCTGGCGGCAGCTTTAATTGTTACAGCGAGAAATATCAATGGAATCGATGCTAGTGATGATGATTTGATTCTACAACAAAAATATCCTTTGGACTACCATGAATTCTCTGTAGCTTCTGCTATACAGCACTTATACTACATCGGACTATTCCCAGCAGCGATCGAGCCTTATCAACGTAACTATTTGTCAACACTACCCATCCGCGTTGGAAGATCTTACGGTTGTCGAAGTCTCTCATCGCGTAATGCCATCCTGTTGGTATGTCCCGGTGGCCTTTCGTTCCCAGCTAACTGCAATGCTTTGCGAGGTCATATGATTGCCATACCCCCAAGACCGCGGACTCCTACCAGCTTGAATCTGTACCCTGCTACTGAAAATTGGTTTCAGCTCTAGAATCATTGAGAAGCTATGTCACATTTCTCGCTTGGCCGGAACCTAAAATCAAGTATTACATCTGTCAGACATTATATCTAAATCAGAAAACATAGGTGTCATCAATTGCAAGGCCTCTGCAGTGATGAGGCTTAAATATCGTTTTCTTTCAATTCACATTCATACACACTCGATAGATTTTTATTTCACGAATATCGTCAAACGATAATGTTTCATTCATTAGAGGCCAAGTTACCTATTCAGGGTATGTAATTGTACGCAGCATATAGAGGCCGTTCAAAGGGTTCAATGGTGATATTTGTCTCTTCACCTTCTTTGACCATATTTCAATCCCTCACCGCTAAAACCTCGAGTAGGGTAACCTGAAGGAAAGGTTGGCCAGCCTCCTTTCTGCGCTTTTTTATTTTATTTTAATTTGTTATATCATATAATACTGCTGTTGTTTCTTCTTTCAATGATTCCTACCATTTCCCTCGCAAGGTGATGACCGCCATTGTTGCCTTGGCCATCGGTCTCCTTCTGAACGTCAGTCATAAAGGTAATCACACTCATGATCCCATCGCCAAACTTCTCATTGAGAATGGCCTTATAAGTGTATCCGTAATTATGCACAATCTAGATCTCATACAACCGGTATATCAGAGGCTCCCTTGGGGGCATCTCCACCCGGTCTGGGAAGCTCAACTGTGCCAGCATCTTCTCTGGATGAATATTAAAGAGCGACGAGAGCTTTTGGATGTCTTCTGGTGAAGCGGAAGCTTGACCGTAGAAGATGGCGGCGGTAGCGACTTCATTGCGGCCTATGGACTGGGCCATATCCGCAAAGCTAAGATTTTTAAATTCGTATGCAACAGCTCCTGAGACGCACGGAACAAGTACGGATATTGGTTCGCCTGCACCATGATCAGCTCGGTGGGTTAAGGTGTAGACGGCCTCGGCAGTGATAGGCAATGGTGGACACACATTGAGAGCCATAGTATCGAGTTGGATAGGCTGATTTGATGGTTCGAGCAAGTTCAGATCAATTCATCGTCTTTACCACGGCTGATCCTACGATCGAATCTAACCATGATAGTTAGCTAGTACTACAGCATCAGGAAGCCAGAAAGCCAGAGAGTTATTGTTCCAAAAGGGATTGATGTCATCCTTTTATAAAAGGAACAACTTTGCGGGGGAAGACTAGCTATACACGGCATATATAGGTTACTATATCTAATCATAGGTAACGGGAAAATTGGAAGTAGACTCATAGAGAAGTACATGGGAAGAGAGTGCTGTAGCTACCAAAGAGGACCTAAGGACGAATAAATGTATTATAGCTCCTAATTAAAAAGAGTTGCGGCGTTTTATGGGAACCCGTGTTTTATCTTTATTACATTTTGTATTCTACATAGAACTTTGGAAGGTGACAATAGGGGGGTTCACGCTCCTAGAAAGTGGACTGTGATCATTTTAGTGAGACGCTATCAAATATAAGGAGTCTAACGGTACTTTTCATAATTATTTTCACTAGGTTCTCCACAAAATACTACTGTCTATTGGAATTGAAAGGTATGATACATACAACATAGTAGTATCACTATCATTCTTATTGTTATAAAGGACTTGAGATATGCAGGACGAATTAAGTATGCAAAATAAGAGACCACTACCTATTATTATCATCAAATATTAGATCTTACACCGTGGGCTTTGCGCCCGAGCCTTAAGGGCTATGAAAGAACATTATCACCGTTTAATGCCAGCTCTGACTTATATTAAAAAATTATAGCATCAAATCCTCCGGCCACCTCCCCCCGTCCATCTCTTTCCTATATGCACAAAGCATCGATAATTTGGATTCGACGCCTGCCGCTATGTTCGTGTCCAAGGTATGGGCAAGAAGTATAAGCATCAAACAATAATATACAACAAATAGAACAATAGGGAGTTCAAAGACCCTCCCAGGCTCTTTGACACTCTAATAAGGTTGCGGGATCCTCTGAACCACCTCTCTTGCCCCATCAAGGATCATACCGCTTGGATCATCGTCCTCGAAAAAACCGTCTTCTCGCAAAGGCCGCGATGAAGCATAGACGGGTCGTTCAACATATTCTCTTGAATGTCTATTCTCATTATCCACATACACACTAACCTCGCGTCCGCCAGGACGTACGCTCTGCACACGTTGGACATCCCGCGCGTCATCATATCGGCTAGGCGGTGGCCGTGAGCTCGGCATCCTAAGTAAGCGCTCCCTTGAGACTTCGCGTTCTTCTATATAAGTTGCATGCCGAGGAGGGAAGTCCAGAACTGCGCTGCTGCTTCGGATAATTGGTTCCCTTTCCTCAAACTGGCGGGGATATGGCCGCCGGTCGTCTAGAGCGCCTCGCGGATAATCAACGATGCGTCGATAAACTGGCGGTGGCATCTCTTGAATGTATCTCCGGTCGCCATATGGATCTTCAATGATCGAATTAGCCCTGATACCCGCGTTTCGTAGATGGACACGCTCATTATAGGAATCAGTTTTCGCAACTCGACTTGGCGGAGGGGGCATTGGTTGAACTTTGGGAGTGGAAACAGCCTCATAGTGATTGCCGCGCTCGTCTACCACAATCCGCCGCTGTGTAGGGCCTAATAGACGAGGGGATGTTTCTTCGTCCAGATACGTCTCATGGAAGCCCGGTGATGGGGGCAATTCACCAACAGGAGCATAACGCCTCGTATAGGATGGAACCACTTCATCATAATATCTGGCCCTCTCGTGCACTGGCCGCTCAATTACAGCATAGGATACTGCACGCACAGGACGCGGGTTTACACCCGTAGCGGGCTCCCGATACTCTCGGGAGGTCTCCGGTAGTCGGGCATGATGTAGACTTGCAACTCTTCTCAGGTCTTGGTTATCACGCGTAGGCTTTCTGGAATCTAGCCTAGAGACAGTGCGTGTAATATTGGCCTCGATAGGGGCATCATAGTCGCGGATAGTCCCATATCGATCTAATTCATACGCTGGCTCCCTGACGGGCTGATCTCTCCTGTCCATAGCTGGAGTATATCGGGGAGATGGGAGATCGATGTAAACAGCTCGTTCCTGGGGTTGTCGACTTCGACCAGGCGTCGCAGATGGGATATCGACAAAAGGGGGCGGGGATACGGGTTCATCTTTAATAAAGGGCTCCGGAGAATCCATTGGTTGTCTGTGAGGTGGAATTCGACGTGATCGAGTCCTGGGTCGGCTACGTAGCCGACGCCGCTTCCGTTGCATGTTTAGCTCTGCCGGATGTTCTGGGCTGGTACGTTCTGAATCCTGTCCGGTTGGTATTCGTTCCACATCGTCCGGTTGTGCGTATCTAGGCTGTTGGACCGAGGCAACTTTGGCCACAGCTAAAGGGGAGACTCTTGACGGCTGGGGAGCTGCGGGCGACGTAATATGGTTTCTGATGACTCTCACATCTGCCGGAGGAGACAGCAACCGTCGACCAATATAGCGTCTATCAGCAAGCTTATCATTTGCTCTTCTCCTCTGACCAAAAATTTCTCCTCTGTATTCACGACTATCCCTTCTACCTATCGCTGGCATGTCCGGCTCGGGGGGGGAGTACTCTGGTTCGTCAAAAGTATCATCAGGGTCTCGCATCGAGGGATATTTTTCCGAGGGGGTGGCATGGACCGAAGAATTGGAAGGCTGCTGTTTTTGAGAGGGAAGATGCTTGTCAGCAATGGGTTCCTGTACATCTATATCCATGAGATCTGTGTTAGCAGCCTCAAGGCGTTGTAATTCATCTGAACAGCGATTACCCGGAACATCAATGGCTAGGTCATCCGTGTCCACCGGATGAACCTGCCGTTCCGAGTCCAGAGAAGCATCTTCAATGTCAACACGCTGCGGTGAATCTGGAGCTTGACTCGAGTAAAAGGAATTTTCATCGAAGGAATCGCTGGGGGGGGGTAATGTGCCGTTGGCCTTATGAACATCAATGGATGGCATAGGCATAACAATTCTAAGAGCCTTAATCAGGACATCTGAGACATCAAAGTCTGGTTTCGCCTCCTGCGTAGAAGGCCTTTGTCTTGCTTCCAGTCTCTTTTGATCAACTTGATCCCGCAATGCCCTCTCCACCTTCTGCCGCTGCAATTGTATTTCTGCTCTGACCAAGCCATCAGATTTAATCAAGAAGATTGGATCTATCTCTGACGAAAGATTCGGCGCTACACGCGAAGGTCCACCAGCAGACCGGCCCCCAGAGGTCGGGTTCGTAGAGGAAGCTGACTGTGTATTTGTAGGACGTGGTGTCGACGGGTTCGGTTGCTGCGCCTTGGACTCAGGTGCCTCAACCGTCGTTATCTGGGCGTTCGTCACCACAGAATTTTGAAATGTTCGAGGAAGAACCTTGCGAACAAACTGTTGGGGGACTTTCAATCTTGGGTGAGCTCCCGAGAAAATCTCATCACTTATGCTTAAGATATTCTCATACTCCTGCACCTCATCAAGCTTAGGTAGTGCAACAGGTGTATCACTAACAGCAAGCTGAGGGCCCTCATGTGCAGCCATGATTCAATGCAAATATATTTTTGCAATGAATCTTGTCAGCGATTTCTTGTGAAGGAAGCTGACATGACATGCATATAACACCAAGGGTAAAAGTTTTGGTTTTTTTGTTATAATATAAAATAAATCGAGCCAGAGCGGGTAACGAAATTTTTGCGTTGTTGGCAAAAGAGACGCTAGGGCATTTCGGTCTTCGGCTTGGGGCTTAGAACTATTTATACTTCAAAGGGGTTTCAAGAATGCTTTGCTTGCTTTGGGTTCGAATTTCCATATACATGCGCCCATAATATATATTAGTGCATTTCCCGTAGGGATTTATTTGCAGCCTAGAGCCTTGATTTTAGAACTGTTAACCCCAATGGTCGCTTTAACTCAATCATGACTGCCCAAATAGATAACCGGCCTGTGTTCTATTTCGATATTGACAACTGTGTACGTATCACCTGAGATCGTATTAGGGAAAGGGAACTTTTCCTTTTCCTTTCGTTTGTAATTTACTAAGATGATCAGGTCTAGCTTTATTCAAGAGGTGTGTGCCAACGTTCCATCAGCATGCAACTGCAGTCTCTCACTAGCTGCTCAATATTATAGACGTAAAGGTGCATGTTATCATGCAGGAATACATAAGTGAGTTTTACAGATTGTTTATCCATTATATTTGATTCCTGACCTTTTATTATTTTCTTTCCTTCGTCCAGATAAGTTCTTCGCGAAACATCTGTCACTTGATGTTGAAGATGCCATCATGCTCCATCAAAAATACTATCGAGAGTATGGTCTTGCAATTGAGGGCCTCACACTTCATCATAAGATTGATCCTCTTGAGTTTAACCATGAGGTCGACGACGCCCTGCCGTTGGATGACATCTTGAAGCCAGACCCCAAGTTGCAGAGACTACTCGAAGATCTTGACCGCACAAAGGTGAAGCTATGGCTGCTGACGAACGCCTATGTAACCCATGCAAAACGAGTAGTGAGACTACTAGGAGTACACGACGCTTTTGAAGGGCTCACATATTGCGACTATTCGCAGCCTAAACTTGTTTGTAAGCCGAATGCGGAAATGTGGGAGAAGGCGGAGAAGGAAGCAGGAGCACCCAGTATTCAAGATTGTTATTTTGTCGGTAAGTAAACCTATATTTCTCACGTCCCGATTTGGTCGAGGTTGAAGTTAACTGTTCCATGAGACGACTCCTATATGAACTGTAAACACGCCCAAGCCCGCGGATGGACGGCAGTTCATCTTGTCGAGTCTCAGCTTTCGACTCCAAGGACCTCGGCTTCGAAGTACCAAATAAGGAGTTTGGAAGACCTCCGAGATATATTTCCTCAATTCTTTAAGAGCAGGCAAGAAAATGGCTCTATTTTATAAGTCATGAATAATGATATTTAGATGGAAGGGCTAAAATTTCATGTACGCCAACTATAGATGGCAATAAGTTAGATCTTACCTGCATCTTATGATACATATTAGAGAGAATAACGAAGAAAAAATGAAGTTCCGAGCCTCACTCACTTTGATGTGAAAGGCAGCAGATAATGATCATATCCCCACCATAAATACATTATCATAATTAACGCAGTCAGTGGGGATTACTTATTCCGAGTCTACCTAGGCACATAACTAATCGAACTTTGAATAGGATTTAGTGCATCTAAACATCAATAGCAAAGTAATCGTTTTATTTTAGAACAGAATCCAGAAAATGGCATCATTTCGCCAATTCGGTAACCCTTTTCAATGCAATTGCTTGAAGCTTAGCGGTAAGGAATGTAACCAATGTAATATGTATATTTTTCGAACCTACAATGTCTTTGCATGACATTATTTTTCTTGAGAGCTTCTTGTAGGTTAGATTCATCAAGAACCTCTTCACTTCCTGTTGGAATGCGAAACATTGCACATATGGACAACTGTGCTCTATACTAGGTTATGTATGGCCAAGTGATCAACCCTCGCAGCGGTTGGCGTTGCCGTCGTCGTAGCGTCGTCTGTTTGTTTTATAGAAACGAGGCTTCAGAGCCTTTTTTTTTCTACGTTTATCCTGTTATATAGACGATGTTGTATTATGACAAAACAATAGAGTAAGGCCACGTCAGCTGCTAAACAGCTGCTACCTCATGATGAGGCGCTTGCCTAAGCTGTTCAGGCCACAATGCGAATGGTGTTTGAATCGTACCTAGCTGGATCAATTGGTTCGGAATCGCTATATAATAATAATAGCGCCGGGGGAAACAGGCTAGGTATTACATACGCCGTGAAGGCATATATCTGTCAAAAAGAGATAGGGTTAACAACACGCATATATAATATAACTATCAGTAGAATATCTAGCTGCCGACATATATAGGCACGCCGCACGCTCGGTTTATATTAAACATATAAACGAAACTGTTTCATCGAAACTAGAATACACAAAATGGCGGGCTGGTTATCTAGTATGTTTGACTGAAACGGATTGAAACAAATACAGGGTTAGAATCATCAAATATGACGGGGAATATATATAGCTACCAAGGGAAACCCTTGTTCAGCGTCAACTACGCCGTACATATAGGACCATATATAGGCTATAGCCCATCCGAGTTCCTGACATGTAATATGTATATAAAAACAACATACGAAAGTCCCCTCTTTTTGGTAAATATAGAGTACATGTACAGCAAAAGCAGCTTGCAAGTCTATATCGCCATCTTGAATTATAAGCAGTGCACTAGTTTTATACGAAAGAAATCCAATCATTTATCCTCAATTATTTGTATTAACAAATCAGATACCTTTAATGTTTCAATTAAATTTAAGCGAATAGCATAAAATATACAACTCGACTAAAAGCCTGAAGGTCAAAAGGGGTGTTGAGTGTATGTAGGTGTCACGGCCTAGTAGTCCATTATATAGCTCCAGTGCGTCCCAGAATATTAATAATGAACCGGCTTGTACAAGAAGTTGGTTGGTTTTAACTAGAGAACGAAAAGGGGAAAAAGGGGTATCCACGCGTTGAATCCACATGATTTGGGTAGCCCTAGCATCACAAAATACGCCATATTTCGATCATTTGCTCCCACCACGGTCTTCTACCGAGGAATTATCAAGTCAATTGTATGCATATCGTAGGCGCGAGTATATCAGCAGGGAAGAGGCAGAAATTCATCATGGGTAATAAAGAGTTTTCATTACATAAGTAAGCCTGTCTAATGACTCACTAATCGAGTTTCAGCCTATAAGAGCCAGGAAAACGTTGTGAATACAGTACAAACAAAAAGTGCAGAAAGAGGCATCTGACAGTGGTGCGCGGCAAAATTTTTCGTCGCATTTGTACTATTGGTTGAGCTGGAGTCTGTTGGATTGGTTGATGCCTTCTTGGAGTTGCCACAGAGTCCAGAATTGTCCAGACTCGATGCAGGGAAAAAGACCCTTGGTTCTCCACCCCCCATCTGAACTGTGATATTACCCGTGTTATCTGCAGTGGTTTTGGTGCAACCCAGGATCTCCATGACCTGTGTTCCAGGCGCGAAGCCACCACCAAGCTGAAGTTGATAACTACCTCCTTGACTGCCCTGGTTGGAGAATACGGCGACAATCTGGGATCCATCAGGGCCTTTTTTTGTGGCATAGGTTGATTTATCGAGATATAACTGTTGACTATGGTTGGCCACGTATTGATTGTTGATTCCGATGGCGTGGTTGCGGAGAGTGTTTAGGGAAACCGTCAGATTATAGAGGGCACCGCTTGTGGAATAGCCAGTCGTCCATAGTGCGCCCCGATTATTGGGCGCACTACCGCCAGAGAGGTGCTGCTCTTGACCTTCCCATACTGAAGTCGAAAATTAGCAAGGTAAAAATCCAAGATCCTCGGAAGGGGACCATACCCATGGGAATTCCGTCCGAAAGGAGGTTCACCGCCATTGCATTTTTGGCGATCTAACATTATTAGCATGAGTTTACAACATTCATTTGGTTGACGTCAACATACAGCTGTATCATTCGACTGCGACGCAACCCGTGGGAGGTCTTGGTTCTCCATAAATGTTATGAGTGGCGCGAAATCTTTGCAGGTGGACTTCACATTGTTGATCTCTTGAGCAAGTCTCGCCATGTCTCCTGTGTTGATAAAGGCATCCATTGCCCCGTAGTAGACTGGATAGTTTAGGAAACTAGTGACAAGGTTTGAATTCAGATATCTGCAAACATAGTTGGAGTCTCCTGAGAAGATTTCGCCAAGCGAGAGGACACCAACAGCTTTGGAAAAGTCGGATAGGTATGCATCATTGACGTGTTTTGCAGCGTCAATGCGAACTGCGTCGAAGGAGTAGTTTGAGAGGAGTTGCTTGGCCCAATCTTGAGTCATTGTAGATACAGTAGAGGACTCCGTATCTAGATCCGGAAGCGCGACCTGAGACACACCAAACCAGCATTTTTGATAGTTTTCGGGATCATCCCATTTGGTGATATTGCAATAAGGATGGTAATATTTTTGGTCATTGAACGGAATTATCTTTGAGTAGTCGATCTTCGGTTGTGGCTTGTCCTCCAGGGTGCCACTGATGGCTTGAGCCATGTTATTGATAACGACATCAACCATGATGTACATACCGCGGTTGTGCACCTCGCTGATTAGATTCTTCAGGTCATCGGCCGACCCAAAGTGGTCGTTCAAGGCGTACAAGTTTTGAACCCAGTATCCGTGGTACGCGTCGCCGTATAGAGTGTTGTTTGGGATATTTTGCACCACGGGCGAAATCTGAATTGCAGTAAACCCCATACTTTGGACATAATCCAGCTTTTTCGTGATGCCGGCCCAAGTGCCTCCGCAGTAATGCCATAGGTCACAAGGCGCATTGGTTGATCCGTCCGTCCTAGCGAAACGATCTGTCATTATTTGCTATTGGATTCGATATGTCAGCCAGCAACGAATAACATTTGAGAAGAATATCGAATAAAAATCGCTTTCCTTTAAAGGTAGCACTCACATAGACCGATTTTTGAGCCCAATCTGCGGTCGAGGGAGCACCAGCCACAAGACCCAGAAGGCCAGACGAGATGGCCAAGAACAAGGGTCGGATCATCGTGCTGTGAATTGATAAGACAGAGAGGGAGAAAGTCAAGAAAAATCGGCCGCTCCTTCAAAAGAACGAGCTCAATGCCCTAACAATGAGGAACAGCTGGCGTAGAATAGGCAATGGCAACAAGTTTGAAGGATACAGAACTCCTGTTAGGTAGGGAGAGTGAAAGACAAACTAAACGAGTGAAAAAAGCAGGTTCGACAAAAGAGTGAGTCAATCCGACTGACTATCTGAGAGGAAGGAAGGAGGTTATCGCTTGTTGGAAGGCGCGGTCATCCCTTTTTACTAGTCTAGTGTGTAACCTACTGTATGTAGGTAGTCACAATCTTACCTAACCGTAGTTGAACTAGATTGAGGTATATTGTAGTCTCAGCGCTCAGAGCACTGAGACTAATTGAGGTAGTCATGGAACAATGAATCATGGTAGTGCGGAAACATGATCGATTGTGTGTCAACCTTTGCATACCTGTACCTGTAAATGAAAAACACAACCTGCTTGACCCCTGGGCATTCAGAACAGCGGGCCTGTTGTAATTGGATCGTGAACTCGTAGCGTCGTCCATGCAAGGTGTAAAACTCTAGTTGGGCGCTTTTAAAGTTAAAAGGCAACTTACATATCATATGATATGTATAATAACAGAATCGGCAAGTACCCGACACTAGATAGAGAAAAGTAGTGTCTCGGTTGGGATAGGGCTAATTGGATGTGTTGTATCCAATCAGGACCGAAATTGCTGCCCTGTACGTTCTGTGGTGTAGTATTATTGGTAAAATTAGTATTTTTGCCACTAAGGCCTTCCAATGCCTATATTCTGAATAATACTTGCTTCTCTATTTAGTAGCTGCTTCCGAGTTGAATTTCTATACTATCTTAGTGTTGTCGATTAATGTATGATTAAAACATTTTGATGGGGTGCCTTCATTCATTGGCAACACCCAATCTTACAAGTGCGAGGTATCATAGGTGGGGCCCCTACCCCTTCCGATACAGGGGGATAAGTTTACCGCCCGGCAGTATCTAGCCTCAACACTCAGGCCAACGTCCCGTGGGTGGGTGGTCACTTCGCGGAACGACGGCCTGAGGAACATTGCCAAGCAA
>NPHW01006257.1:0-10132 GCA_002240705.1 Elaphomyces granulatus | reverse complement strand
GCACGCTTCTTGGTTGACTTGCCATACTTTTTCTCTGATTCTTCGCCACCTGTTTCAGCGTAAGTCCTTGGCTTTTGTGGACTGTGATGGCGTATGCTAGTCGGGAACTGAGTTCTGGAACAGGGAGCGCCTTTATACTCGAACCGGCGCGTAATAGGGAAAACAGGGATAACCCGGACCATCACAACCCGGAAACGCTGGCCCCTAGGTTATACTCATCTCATCACACTTCACAAGCACCAAAGATGGCATTGAGGTAGCGGGATTCTGGCAATATCCTCAACCGTCCCGTCCACCAGTCCATTATCGGTCCACAGGTTAGTTGTAAGCATGACCCGAGCCCCAATACAGATCAGATGTAAACTAGGAGCCAGATTATCAGCCTCATCCTCGAGCAGGGCCTTACCAGTATCGCGACCCCTGTTCTGTGCTTCGACCTTCTTCAGAGCTGACAAATGAGCGAAGTTGGTTTCATTCACCTCCGCATTCTCATTCCGTACACGAGAGCACAGAAGCTCCCAGCTCTCTTTCGTCAACTGACCAACTCGAAGTGACCTCGCGTACGCGCAGTCCAGTGGAGACAAAACCTGTCTGGGCCAGGCTTCCTGAGGCTCTACGAGCGTTCATGCCGGCTAGAGCCGATGGTTTAGTAATCAGCTGATTGGTATGAGAGAGTTCCTATCTCACGAGTCACATGGCATTCTTGGGTTGCACCCGAACAACTCATTCGTATGTATTCGACTTTTTTCTTCTAATATAATATATTGTCACCGACACCTGAGCTTTCACGAATAATATAATTAATATTCATTTGCGTGCAGCGAAATTAGAGCATTTCAACATCGGCTGGCATATGTACATAGTAGTCTTTGCAATAAGCGTGCGACTCTGAATTAAAACGTCTTACTTACAGTAGGAGCTTCAGCCCACTGTCAATTATAAGGTTAGTCATGTATAATACGAGAGCTAACGAGGTAGGGTTGATCGACAAGAAAATGTGGCTGCCAATTGTTCTCGCATTCAATGTCTGAAGCCATCTATTACCCTCTGATTAATATAATGAGGGTCACTTGAGACACACGACACCGAAAAATGCTTACAACGAGGCTCCAATCCGAAGGCCAGTCCTGGTTCTACATATATATGGTCACCAAATAAAATATAATAACAAGAGGAACCACGTTCGTGGAACCTATTTGCCCTTGCATATGACGATGCTCTTCTGTCCATTCGGATTTCTACATGCACACAGGGCACACTAAATGTAACGTAACTCGGACCTATTTCATTTTCCATCGATGGCCGGGTTACACCATCTGTTTTCAGCGAGGGCCGCTCTTCTCTCTGATTCTTGGATAAAGCTGTGCCAAGTCCGATTAAAAGAAAGTATTACTTTCTTCAGAATATCCCCTCGATTCAATTGTCCTCCAATACCACTGTTTTCTGTCCATTGGCATTCTGCTTCTTGGAGGGAGCGTATCCTCTCTCTCCCTCTTTCTCTCACGGAACGAAATGGCTTCAAACCTTAAGATTGCCATTATTGGCGCTGGACCGGCAGGACTTATGCTTGCGCGTCTGCTGTACCAAAATTCAATCCCCGTGACGTTATTTGAACGAGAAAGATCCCCATACTCCCGAAGTCAAGGCGGGACTCTGGACCTGCACGAGCACAGCGGACAATTTGCTATGAGGGAGGCTGGTCTGTTTGACCTATTTCTGAAACATGCCCGGTATGACGGAGACGACTTAGTCATGGCAGACAAGACAGCTACACCTTTTCTAGATTTCCGGGACGAGAAACGACCAGGAGCATGCAGACCTGAGATTGATCGCGAGGTTCTTCGAAGGATACTCCTCGAATCTATTCCTGCAGACTACATAAGATGGGGCCATTGCCTTTCTGCTGTCAATCCTGACGGGACCTTGACTTTTGATTCTGAAGTGACTGAAGGTCCATTCGATTTGGTTATTGGCGCGGACGGCGGCCGCAGTCGTGTTCGACCGCTTCTCACGAACATCGTTCCATATTACTCGGGAATTGCTGGGTTCGAGTTTAAGATTCTTGATGTCGAGGCTCGATTCCCACAGATTGCAGAGTTTGTCGGCAGGGGCAGCTATTTCTGCTGGTCCGATGGAAAGGCTATCCAAGCCCAGAGGATAGGCGACAAGAGTATGAAGGTTTATGTATGGGGCAAAGAGCCTGAGAAGTGGGCAGTCGACCTGGATGCCAGATATCCCTCCACTAAGGACCTGAAAGAATTCTTTCTTAAAGAATTCGCCGACTGGTCTCCCGCCCTCAGAGAATGGATTCAAGCTGCAGATGAGGAGCGCAGACAATGGACTCTATACATGCTACGACCCGACTTCCACTGGACGCACCGCCCTGGATTTACTCTCATTGGCGATGCCGCCCACCTGATGACACCGTTCGCGGGCGAGGGCGTCAACGCAGCCTTTCTCGATGCGGTCGAACTTTCCAAGATGATCATCACCAAGGACGGGATGGCCTCCCGAGAGAACCTAGACACTGCCGTGATTGCTTATGAGACAGGTTTATTCCCCCGCGCTCGGGAGTCTATGGAGGAAACTGAAGACAATATGATTTTGTTCTTTAGAGCGGACGCGCCGCTAGGTTTTGTGGCCAAGTTCCAGAAAGCCTTGTTAAAGGAAGCGGCAGCAGCATAGTATCGTCGTGGAGATTTGGTATTTTCTTTTCAAGTTATTAAGGATATACGAAGCTTCTAGGAAAAACCAACGGCCTGACTGAAGGCCTTCAAATTCGTTGTTGGATAATTTCAATTTTGTGCTCAGTGACAATTTACCGGAGCGAGATTTCAGTACTTTTGCATATTATATCCAAAATATCGTGCTCAGCTTTGACATATAATAACAGGTCACAGAGAGCATGGTCACTATTACTAGATGGACCTCACATTTTCTTCAGGTGGGGGGGAAAAAAAAGACAGAAACAGAGAAACAGTAAAGATCCCAATATCAGTTTCGAAATACAGATTATTTTCAATTTTTTGACAGGCCATCGTCATATGTTTTTGGCGTTAAATCCACTTCAGAGAATTCCTGGGCAGTAGATAAATGGACAAATTTCTTTTCTTCTCCCGTTTCTCTCTCCCCCAAGACGTTTTTTTATACATCAGGCAAATCTTGGTGTGGCGTACATGTCGTCAGGGTCTGCATAATGTAGATAAGTGGTTCAAGATTAGCCCAGGCTCCCAGAAATACTCGATTAATGAATGAGAAGCTACTTCAACGTACCTTTCCTATGTTCGAGGATATACTTCCTCGTCTCAACGATATTGTGGTCCAACTCTGTAAGGAGCTCCTGTTGCCTCAGTCGTACCTTTTCATTCCGTTTGCCACCTCCCCTCACTGCAGCTTTGGCGACATGGAATCTGGAGACCTGGTTCACGAGCATCATGTCAAACGGAGTTGTAGTACTGCCCTCCTCCATGTATCCCGCAATGGTGGCCCGCTCGAGGTTGGGCCTACCGAAGAGCAACCCTTGCAGTTCGGTGGGATAGCCATGAAAGTTGAAATGTATAGGGAGGTCTGCCGTGAAAAGTGCATCGAAACTGTCTTCAGTCAGGGCATGTGGGTGTAAGCCCTCTGCCTCGAGGATCATAAGGTCGGTCACGTTGATTACGCGTACGCGAAGACTGGGAATGCGCTTCCTTAGGATTGCCGCTGCATAGATGACTTCGAACATGAGCTCTGTACCGATTCCGACCAGAACTACGTCTGGGTTGAGTCCCTCGCCAGTGCTGGCGAACTTCCAGATAGAGGCACCGGCCCTGCAATGGCTCTCTGCCTCGTCTGGACTCAGGAAGACGGGGGTGGGCTGCTTGGAGCCCACCATAAGATTGACATAGTTTTTTGACTTGAGGCAGTGAGCGACGGTCGAGAGGAAGGTATTGGCATCTGGGGGAAGATAGACCCGAGCCGCTGTCGGCTTGAGTTTTAGGACAGTCCCAATAAATGATGGATTTTGATGAGAGAATCCATTGTGTTCCTGGCGGGTCCAAGTGCTTGTTTCAATATAGTTAATGCTGGCGATATCACCATGCCATCCAGTTTCTCGTGCCTATGCAGCAGTCAGGAGAATTCATATAGATGCATATTTCGCGATCGGGTGCCGAAGGCACTGAACAGACCATTTTATTAAACTTGCTGTACTGCACTATCATGGTAGTAACTATCCCAAGGAAGCTCTCGTACGATGGGAATATACCCGTACGACCGGTCAAGGTGTAGCCTTGCAGAAACCCCTGACACATATGCTCGCTCAGGACTTCGATGACACGACCGCCTCGGGCATTCGTGTATTGATCCCACTGGAAGTTCCTCCAAGTGTGTGACAAGGCGGCACCTAGCTTGTTACTTTCCAGTTCATCTGGGGAAAATAACCTCACAGTATGAGGGTTGCGAACAAAGACTTGGTCAATATACTTTCCAATAGCTTTCATCGAGCTTTGTTGAGATCCCCTTTCAACGGTGAAGTCGGTCCAGTTTGGCAGATCTGGACGGAAATAAATACTACGGGACTCCTCGCGCTGTCCGAGTTTCTTTTTGCTATTCTTCGGAATGATTGAGGCCGCCTCATCGATGACATACCCGAACTCTGTGAAAAGCTCTTCTGGCCTGTAGGACGAAAGCCACTTCTGGAGCGCTAGGAGTTCTTCCTTGTCCTGCTTGGCATTGGGAAGAGGAACCTGATGTGAGTTGAAAGACCCTTCCACAATCTTTCCATGAATTTCTTTTGGTCCCGTCCACCCCTAAAGATTTCTCAGATGGGAAGCTTGACTTGATTGAGTTTACTGCACGGCGTACCTTTGGGGTTTTAAGTATTATCATCGGCCACCGGGGCTTTACAATCGGATTTCCGGAGCGAGCCGCATTTTGAATCTTGCCAATTTCCTCAATGGCCCATAAAATTGACCTATGAAGTTCGGCATCGATGTTGTTCATGTCTTGTACAAAGCAGGGCTGATATCCGTAACCAGCAAAGAGAGACACGAGTTCCCTGCCATCCATACATCCGAAAATTGTTCGCTCACTAATTTTGAAACCATTCAGGTGCAAGATCGGCAGAACTGCCCCTGACTCCGCCGGATCAATGTACTTGTATCCGTGCCAGCTCCTTGAAACAGATCAATAACCCTTGCCGAGTTGTTTGAGTAGCTCAGAAGAACATACGTTGCCGTTGCACCCGTTTCGGCTTCTCCATCCCCGACCACACAAGGAACAATAAGATGGGGGTTATCCATCACGGCACCAAAGGCGACAGATAGTGCATATCCAAGCTCACCACCCTCATGGATGGATCCAGGAGTTTCCGCATTTATATGACTATATCAGACGTCAGTAGTGATGAGCAATAGGAGGAATTCATATCTTCTCGACCTTGGAAATCCGGCTGTTGTGCTAAATGTTGAGATTAGACGAGTAAGACCTTTTGCGTCCCGAGAATAATGTGGAAAGAATTTTTCCAGTGAGCCTTCTAGCCACAAGGCAGCCAGAATCCCAGGAGCACCATGACCTGGGCCAACAACAAGGAGCATATCCAGGTCAAGCTTGGTAATAAGGTAGTTGAGGTGTGAATAAATTAGGGTAAGGCCTGGACATGTTCCCCAATGGCCTTCGCGTTCATTAGTTGGAAAGTGGTGACTACTTGTAAGATTCTGCTTACCAAGTAATCTGGGTTTTATATCTTCAAACGAGAGTTCCCGCTCAAGATAGACGTTGTCTTGCAGAAAGATCATAGCTGTGAATGAGTGTACTTAGATCAAGGCGTTACAGTTACACCACACCTTGAATAGCATCATACCTGCAGCAATGTAATTGGCTGCTCTCCGGAATTTCAATATCGCATCACAAGAGTTCTTGTCAATGGATGCCCGATCAAATTTTACTATCAACTCGTCAACCACCGCTGGGAGGCTTGATGGCAGTGGTTCCGGGTTTGGCCTGTCCAAAATCTCTCCAGGCATGATGGCAGAGATGAGGAGAAATCACCAATGAAAATACGATCAGTGAAAATAAGAAAAAGGCAAACAACACTCCAAATTGCAGTTCGATATTGTTACGGAAGAGAATCTCAAGTCGATTTGGTAGATTATAATATAAGATAGTATTTGTACCAGGTTTTAATCGAATTGAGTTGGAAAAGACACCTACGTCACGGTGGCGTTGAGTCGTTGACATCATACATCCAACAAAATAACAAAAGAGTTAACAGGCTGCGTTGAGAAATAATAAGTTAATGCGAGAGTTTTCTCAAAAAATTCGACCCAATTCAACATGCCAAAAACGCTGTTGTCCGTCAATGCTGGCTCGTCTTCAGTCAAGATCACCTTTTATAGGTTCGAACGCCCGCCCAAGGCAATTGCAGATGCGCAAGTCACTGGGATAACATCCTCTCCCCAGACGTTTAAGTACAAACGAGGATCCCGGGAAACGAAGGAGCAAATCGATGAGAGCATCAACAGTCCGCAGGATGCATTTAAATTTCTTCTTGAGCGCTGTTTCTCTGATCCCGAGCTGTCCGAGGCTGCGAGTACTGAAGATATAGCATATGTGTGCCATCGGGTGGTACACGGTGGAGACTATAGTGATGCGGTGGAAATAAACGAGGAAACTTACCATCACCTTACAAAAATCGAAAATCTTGCTCCGCTGTATGCCCTTGGACTCCATGATGGGCGATTTGTGAATTTAAAACTCCTCAGCTAACTGGGCCGATATAGGCACAACTTTCCTGCACTAGAGATTGTCCGAACATGTGTGCAAGAGCTCCGGCATGTGAAGAGCATTACATACTTTGACTCAGCGTTCCATAAAACATTACCTAAACACATACGGACATATCCAATCAGTCAGGATATCGCCAACAGAAATGGACTGCGGAAATATGGGTTCCACGGAATCAGTTATTCGTTCATCCTCCGTTCTCTGGCGGAGTATTTGGGAAAAGACCGGCAGGAGACCAATCTAATCGTCATGCATATTGGAAGTGGCGCCTCAATCTGCGCGATCAAGAATGGGAAATCGGTGGATACGTCGTAAGATCTCCATCAATCACTTTTTTATTATTGAATCGTCGATTGACTCTCAAAACCAGCATGGGCCTGACTCCTCTAGCTGGATTGCCCGGTGCGACACGAAGCGGCGATATCGACCCAAGGTAGGTATATCGTTGTATTAAATCCGTTGCATGTCTGACCCTCCTTGTCATTCAGCCTTGTATTCCATTATACCAACGAGGCCGGGAAATTGAGTCCTACTAGCACCAAAGATATGCATATTAGTATAGTAAGTAACCCTTAGAAACATTCTTTTCGACCCGCTCTTGGAATGACGGATCATGACATTTTCTCCAAGGCAGAAGAAATCCTCAACAAAAGGTCTGGCTGGAAGGCACTCACCGGCACGACGGATTTCTCCCGAATTGCCGTTGAGCACCCGCCGTCAGAAAACCATAAGTTAGCTTTCGACATTGTAGTTGATCGTATAATTGGTTTCATCGGAAGCTATTTTGTCAAGTTAGATGGCCAAGTGGATGCATTGGTTTTCGCCGGAGGAATTGGAGAGAAGAGTGCCCTACTGAGGAAAGCTGTTGTCGAGAAATGTCGGTGCCTAGGCTTTACTATTGACGAAGGAAAGAATAGCGGCGGTGCAAAGGATGAAGATGATGCCGTAGTAGATATTTCGAAGGAGCCAGGGAAGTCTCCCCGAGTTATGATATGTCAGACAAATGAGCAGGTATATGCCAGAATTTCATTTTCACCCCTCTCAAGTTACGAAATAACATAAACGGGTGGGCTAATTGTAACATTATGTAGTTCGAAATGGCGTACCATACTGTCAATGAATTCTAGAGCTGAACTCATATACCTTCTCGATGATCACTCGTTCAAGGGATAGTGAGATGCGTCGAATGTAGTATGCAATCCCATGTCTCGTTTCATTGCAAAGGGATTCGGAACTCGAGGGGCCACTATTGAAGCTTCCAAAGAAAAAAAAAAAAAGCACCCGTCGTGGAAGTCTTCTGCGTTGTCTGAAGTGAAGTTGCCGCAGCAGCCAATATGTATGTACCTTGTCTAATTTAAGCGAGCGTAGCGCCGAGAAGCTCAATTACCACGTTATCACGTATGACAGCAGTATAAAAACAAGAAGCTATTATTACAATTAAATGACAACTGGCACACCGGACACTGATAGTCCTCAACTATGTAATACCTCTCTCGTTCCACCACTCAACATAACATCCGCCCGCACAATTCCAAAGAGGAAACAATAAAAAGAAAGAGGAAACTGGAAATAAAGTACAGAAAAGAAACTTCACAGCCCTTGGGTCGTTGATGTCTTTTACCCTAGCTGAGTTGTGCCTATATTTTTCTCATTCTGTGCAGGCCCTGAGTTAGCAAGCGATTGCCGATCCGCTTGCGTATGGTAATCGCCACGTTTCACAAGCAAGCTAGTCCCACGCCACGCTTTTCGACGTTGGATCACATCATATAACAAATACATGAAGGTCGGATGTTGAACGATTCTATATCTTGATAGGTAGTACATTATAAGGCAAATCCCGGGGCTGTATATAGTGCCTTCGTGAATGATGGCTTAGTAACCACTTCCCCAAGCCTCCAAAGAGATCGGTATACCTCGTTCATTGGAGCCACAGATATGGAAGGGAGTGGGAAAAGCACCAGTAAAAAACTCCGAATCATCAGTCATTCATCAGAGCTGGACGACCATGGGCTGTCCACAACTCATCCCTTTTTCTTAAAGGCAACAAGCAGCTTCTCATCCTTTTTCTCCAGGTTCCCATAAGCTCGACTCCAAAGATCCGCTCGCTTGCGC
Source organism: Elaphomyces granulatus (assembly GCA_002240705.1). Classification (NCBI taxonomy): domain Eukaryota; kingdom Fungi; phylum Ascomycota; class Eurotiomycetes; order Eurotiales; family Elaphomycetaceae; genus Elaphomyces; species Elaphomyces granulatus. The sequence goes on along the minus strand of NPHW01006257.1, from coordinate 1,255 downwards.
ACGCTCTCCTTGGACGGGTCTTCCAGGGTTAGCTTTTCTCTCTTGTTGCCATCCAATGAACGTCGTTTGGAGCTTATCAGCATATCCGATAACGTTAGCACCATTTTCAACCCAGGATTAAATCAACCACCTCTCGGTTGGGGCACATCCCGGGACACGTGGATTCGGCCCCACAGCCCGGGCAGTCGACGAAGTTTTCATGGTGCTTTTCGGTGATGCCACAGAATGGCCTCCAGATGGTAGTCATTTTGCTGTCAACGTTGTACAATCAATGATTAGCATGTATATCGGTATTGTTAACTGTGAAGAGGAGCATACGTAGTTAGATTCTAAGATAGCTAGACAGGGGATCGATTTCCTTCGACGTCACTGTATACTGCTCCGCTTGCTTCACCTCACCCTCTTGGCCCAAAAGGCCATATAGTCCGAAGTCGGACAAGGAAGCAGCCTCTGTGCTTCTTCATAGATTTCATTGTAATTGGGGATATCTTGGCCGAATAGTCAGTTCAGCGAGGACCTTATTCGTTCGCGAAGGTCATCGTACAATTCCTCCACTCTCGTTCGTTTGGAAGTTTTCAAAACAACTTGTATAAGCTTCGAGCACAAATATAATGAGGAGAATTCAATGAGAAGCAGACATACCGTATTTGTCCATGATTATGCTAAATGAACGTTTTTGAAAGCCTTGAAAAGGAAAGAAAAATTCCGAGAACCTATAGTAAGATTATAAAGAAAGTAGGGTGGAGACACGCCAATAAGGACGTAAAGCCGGATTAAAATGCTGCAATAATAATAGACAGAGTATGATAGAACAAGTTTAGAATCACAGCGAAGTCAACAAACAGAGAACTATTGAGGAGTCAACAGTGAACACACTTACTTTCAAAAAGCCACATGGAATGGGGAAGGCTAGGGACTATGATTCCTATATGGTGATCCCGGAGAATCGAAAATAGCTGATGTCCGATATTCAACTATATCATGTCCAATTGAACCGATTCTCATAGAGGTCGCCATCGGGATCGGCATGATGCTGTTGCATGGATTGTAGAGACAGTATATCATATTTTTAACGTATGGTGTTGTCGGCCATGTCATCCAGAGCGTCATGAAGATCATTCTCGGCGAGACCATCCATATCGCCGCACGTTCATTGGAACCGGAACCCTCTGAAATGGGTGCAATAGTTTTTTCAAGCCACCAATAGCCTTCTGCCTCCTCTTCCTGGGCTCTTTGTCCTTTGAGCCCTTCGGGC
>NPHW01006242.1:0-15298 GCA_002240705.1 Elaphomyces granulatus | reverse complement strand
AGAGTCTGAGTCTACTGAGATAAGCGTAAAGCACCTCTTTTAACTCGATTATATAGTTGTAGCCATGACGGAAACGGCACGAATGCGTTGACGATCGATCGCCACCGACGCCACGTGGCATGCCCGATGTATCAAGTAGAGAACACAACCGTTTGACTGGCTGAATACATCTCTGAATTGACAATCCGTCATACTTATTTCGTCAATGATAATATTAATGGTCCAGTTAGACCAGAGGCGTTAGGTGGTATCAGCATTGTTAGAAGCTACTACATACAAGACGGATCAGAGCACTCACCGACAGCACTGCGACTTTAATATTGAGTACTAGTGTACTACAGTGACAGTCGATCTTAGCCAGGGTTTGTAAGTCCATCATACAAGCTTCGCTTGCAATCATATGTTCATTCTGATATTGCTCAATAAAAATAGTAATAATGCTCTTGCTAGACCACAAACGTTGGGTACCTGTCACGTACCGAGCTCTCAATCCTCTTGTTTCTCTTCATGCTCTTCTCCTCCCATCACTTTTGACTTGCCTTTGATCTCTCTCTATAAGTCAGTCCATTTCTTACATAACAGTCTATCCCGAAGGAAAGAGCTGGCACGCCGCATCATTTTAAGGCATTAAAATTAGCACCATAAAAATAAATACACTAGTAACTGAGCAGTCCAAGTTCGTTTATTTGTAGAGACCGAGTATCTGAACCAAGCCTGTTCAATTGCAAGGCATGCAGTGTCAAAAACAAGTTGACCACAATAAGTAGGTACATCCCTAGGTAGGTAATGTATCTTTGATGTGTTCTTCTGTAGCTAATATCTAGTAGCAGATTGTTTCGTTCATGAGCGAGGGTTTGTTATCTTCCAGCCGAAAGCGTCTTTACGGCATAGCTTATATTCCTATCCTAGTGGGCATTCTTATTATAGTCGGATATCTCGCCCATCTTGGGCGCTTTCGGCCAGCTAACTCGGAAGTATTTGCAGGAAAAATTCAATCCAGAGGTACAATCTTACAAGTGCCAGATGGACTCCGAATATCATAGCCAGAGGCACCTGACTGTTGTTTTTCCCCATAACTCAGGGCAAAAAAAAAATAAAATAAACAAGTTCAGAAACCTGAGGCTCGACAGGTACTTCTCATACGGAGCAATGATCCAATATTCTCGATCTTTCGCAGGTTCCGTCGACTTCTTGAGGAACAGGAGGGACCAAACGACGGGTTAGAGTCACCAGTAGCAAATGGGCGGTGATGTCGGATACAAGGGGTTGTTGGTGTCAGTCACTTGAATTTGATTAGCTGGACCAATCGACTCGAGTGGTTAATTGGCGAGCTTGTTGGAAACAAGAGAGAGTTATATTACGTCTCACCATACCTGCTGGCGTCTGTCTTGTTGTAAATTTAATGCCATTGCATTCTATTTGGACATTGCAGGGGCTGGTTATCTGATTTATCAGATACGCTTGCAAAAGAAGGATTATAAGGGTTACAATAGAGGCTCAACTCCGGGATTTGCTAACATTGGGATGCTACGGCCCTTGGTGAGTCAACTTACATATGTAGGCGTGTAAATACCTGCGAGTCTATATATTTACGTGGCATGATCCTGATAGAATTGTGATCGCCCTTTCTCAATAATATTGAATAATAGATACGATGCATACTACTGACATCATTTCTTGATCGTCAACCTCACATGCTTTTCCCATGCATTTAGTTAGAATGATCGCATTCGGTGACAGGAGGCATGTATCTTTGTGAGATGAGATGTCAAGCTTACAGGCGCAATCCTATGACTCGATAGTCTGTCTACTCCAACGTATTATCGCATACCGGAGTTCACCCCAATGTCCTGGCATGATTGCACCTTGGCTATCTTGGAACTGTCCTTCCCGCTGTCCTCAGGCTAGATATTCACTTATGATAGCCTCTTCGTTCACAAAATCATATGTCATGACTCACAACGGTGGCCTCTATAATCACCGTTGCTCCAGCGGTAAATTGTTGCGCTGGATACGGTACTACGATAAGGCAGTGCTGCCTGCAGAGATCCAAGTGCTTCTTCTAGGCTTCTCTTTTGATCGTTGGCAGTTTGGCTGTGAATTTTGCAATCTCTTGATTACTGACAGGGCACTGACTTTCGGCGTGTCCAACTTTCCCAGTCGCGTTGAAGGCCTGTCGACATTCATCATCGATCTCCAGATTTATAGTGTAGCATATATAGACTATTGGACGTGTCCAAATCTGCAGCTTTTGCTTCCCCACAACGATCAGTACTTGGATATCCCGACGTAAACCGTTTTTCGTCCTGAGGGCACATTCTTTTGTTGCCACAAGTGTTCTACACAGCTACAAATGACTGGGAGCTTGTTAGTCTTTGTTCTCTCGAGTACTCTGACTCCTGGGTATACTTTTCGTCTCTACCAGAGATTGAATCCCTGTTTAATAATGTCTTTTGTCAGCAGTTGCCACGTGAAATTCAAGTCGAATTGATTCTGTTTTTCAACTGTTACATTTGCAAATGACCGGGAGCGTAGTAGTCTTTGTTCTCGAGATCATATAGACGAACTCATGAATCACGATCTGCGAGTGTTGATAGAAATAGTCTATAGACGTTTCATCTAGCATAATAAATATTCTTTGTGTTATAACTTATCATTGGAGCCTTGATTATACATGAAGACTCGAGAGAGGTTTTACACCAGTTAAAGGGGGAAAAAAAAGAAAATATGAGCACGCACTATATGTCAAATGAGGAAAATTCCTCGTTGCACGACGCCCTGCACCGCGCCCTGCACAAAGTGATCATTGCCCCGAATTGGATCCTTGATAAACTTCGCACATATCTTGTAATACTCAACTGCCTAGTACTAGTACATATTAGTACTAGTCCATATGTTCTAACCCTTTCTTTGTCCGGGGCTTTGTTGTGGCTGAGGGGAACTACGTATGCCAAGTCTGAAGGCAAGAAGCTTGTCCTTTAAAAAATTAAAAAGTCAACCAGATACTTGGCAGTTATGGGGAAATCACTTGAATGTTCATCTCGAGAGCATCATCGATACTGTATCGCTCGCAAGTTCGGCACTTCCGGAATCCAGTGTTCGGCGGTTTCAACGGACCGTTATGAATGTCCCTCATCTCTCGTTCAACCATCCATCCATCCATCCGTCCATCATTTCGCTGTGAACTATTACTTTCTGGATGAAACACATCCGATCAGAAAGATCAAGAATTGAACAGGGAAATCAAACCGAAGAAGGAACGAAAACGAAACGGAACCCAAAATACTGGGAAAAGGAAAACATCAAACTCACCAGCATTGCACATCGACGGACTCCTTACTTACTGTCCACCCCGCAATTTCGGTGAGCTACTGCTGGCCGATGTGGATGGCCATGAGAAGAATCCAGACCTCGATCTGAAAAACACATTGATTGCATTGGGTCGCAATCACAGAACCGCTCATGTCTGCACGCATCGATCTCGATCGTCCCCATGCCCATTTTACCAATCTCGATTTTCTCACCGGAAAGGTCATCGTCCAACTCAATTCAGCCACGTCCATCAGTTCAATCAATGTAAAATTGGAGGGAGAGAGTCGCACCCGCTTAGCCGGCCCTCGTTTCCCGGGGAGTGATCGTCAGGACAGGAAGAAGATAGAGCTCGAAATCCACAAGGTGAGCATGGAGCGGCTTCGGTGGTGGGGAGACATTCGTCCCTGGGGAGATCTCCATGGCTGTCGTGCTGGATAATTGACCCGGCGGGACAGATACTGTACAAGGTCGTGACCGTCTTTCCGTCCGCAGATGTCGCCCAACATACCTCTCCGACGGCAGCCTTCACCCTGCCGCCCGGAAAGTATGAATATCCATTCGAGTTCAAGGTGAGGAAGTCACCTGGAAGGCTCCCGAATGGCAGCCGGTAAGGACGGAATGCCGCTGACGCAAGTGATGGAGTAGTTTCCCTTCAACAACGCCTGCAGCAATCACAATTCCACGTATACAAACCTGAACATGGCAGGGCTAAAACTGGAGGTCGCCCGTGACACGAACCGCCATGTCAGAAAGACGCTTCCACCTTCCCTAACCGGTCTCGCGGGAGAAGCAGAAATTCAATACTATGTCAAGGCAACGGTAGCTCGACCACAGTTCTACAAGGAGAACATTCGAGCGGTGCGTGAATTGCAACATTTGTAACCCATTGTGTCCCAGAGAGATTATTGATCCGTCTGCAGTTTGCCGACTTCAACTTTCTTCCGATAGAGCCGCCAAGACCTCACAACCCCAATGAGGAGACTTATGCCCGCCGTCGGCAGGAGTTTGCGAAAGGGAATGCCACGGCTAACAGAAGGCGTCTCTCCCGGCGCGAACAGACACCCAAAAAGGACCCAGCGGTCGACGATCCGCCGACGGTGTCCGCGGAAGCAAGACTCCCAAATCCTGCAATTCTTACCTGCAACGAGCCAATTCCGTTACGCATCCTGGTGAGCAGACTGTCTGGGAATTCGGAAATGCTGCTGTTACAACTCCTACACATTGAATTGATCGAGTATACCGCCGTACGTGCCCATGACCTCGTGAGAAGAGAAAGTGCTAGCTGGGTGATCTTGACCCGTAGCAACATGAACCTGCCTTTGGGATTAGGTGATGGCAGCCATCGGTCTGGGGTAGAATTAGACTCTGGAATGTGGAATGCATTACCTCTTCCCAGTGCCATAGCACCATCGTTTGAGACATGCAATATCTCCCGGCATTATGAATTGGAAGTGCGAGTCGGGCTGGGTCGTGCCAGCATGGGTGGAGCGAAGGTATGTTTCGCCTATTCGATGTATAACGTCGACCTTCAGCTCGCGCATTTCTATGGGTATCACTGATAGCCAAAAGGCATGCCGACAGCCTGAGCTCCACGTTTTGCCCTTGAGATTGGCTGTCCAGGTGTATTCTGGGATCACCCCGCCTCAAGCTTTATTGGACGCCATGGCATCTTCCGAGAAACGACAAGAAGATTTTCCGGCCAGCCCCACCAGCCGTCATGAGCACGAGAGCCCAACTTCGGAAAGGCCCCCAAGGCCGGCGACCGGTCCTCACGCGGCGAATAATGCTCCGCAAGGAGATATCTATGAGGAGGCGCCCCCGAGCTATGAAGACGCCATGGCGGACGGGATCGGTCCTGTGGATGGACCACGCCGCGAGTATAACCCACCAAACACTTCTACCACCAACCGACCCTCTGAACATGTCACTGATATGAAGACTCCAGTCTCATCAGAGAGGAGCAACGAGAGACTGTATGCCCACAGCAGTATGTCGACTAATTCGGCAGAGTCTCTCGATATGCTTCCGACTACGCCGGGCTCGCATCCAGGATCTCTGCCCGACAGCCCCGTTGAGCCACCGGGTGAAGCAAAGGAGGTGCAACCGCTGGCACCACCAACACACCCGGAACCACGACCATCCTCGTCATCACCGGGAGATAAGAAGCTGCGTCAGAACGAACCATCGGCTCCAAACCTAGTTCTGCAGCGGGTATCAACCGTATCGGATCTCCTCACGGCCAAATTGGGCGTTCCACAGCGAAAGCCTGTCCCAGAAGATGCAAGCCCCTCGAGGGGCGCAACTCCGTCTTTCACTTCATAATTAATGGTTAACACAAGGTTTGCATGATCATCGAGTTTATACCCAAAGAAGCATTCATTTTCATTTTATTTCTTGATTTTACATTAGCGGCATGGTATCGATCTGGAAGTGGGACGTCAATAGGGGATTTTCTTATTCACTCCTTTTTCTTTCTTATAATTCTCTTTCAACCCGCCTCCCCCTTCCGCAATTAAAAGCGACACGAATCTCCACATTCTGTACGCTGTACTCATACACTTATCCGTATTTGAGTATCTCGCATGGATTTACCACCATCACCTCCAACCATTCCTTTGCTGACCCAAGGTACGAGTAATAATATAGGAATCTTCTCCTTGTGAATGATTAGTTGTAATTACCAACAATAACTTTAATCTAATTACAATATTGACAGGTGAAGATTAGATTTATTTATTTATCAGGCTAAAGAGTTTATAGACCCAAGCCTATCTACATTTAATGCACTAAATGAATCAGAATAGCATTAGCACGGTCGATATCAATGATACAAGCCAAAAATAATAATCCTTCAATGTTAAATCTCGGAAGCCCAGAACAGACTGCTACGATATCCTGAACTTGTTCCTACGACAATTAGGCTGTGTGCCTGCAGCCTGCAGAGACCTACCGGCAATCTGGTTGACGGTTTGCTCTTTACCTCAGAACCCTCAAGAGGCAACTTGCTCTTGAACTTTTAAGACTCTTCAATTGAACCAAGATTGCCCTCAGGCTGGAGTGAACGAATAATGTTGTCTAGATAGGTTTTTTTGGACACGAGTCTTTAGTGACGTGACCCAGGCTTTAATATTAATTCTTATGATAGCGTTCATTAGCTATAGGTAGGAGTGCTATAATACAGACTTCCCCGAATTACTAGCACATGAGTAATTCAGCGTCTTTCCGTATGATAATTTCAACCGCAAAATTACGCTCCCACGACCACAAATAAAGAATCTTGAACTAAAGAAAAAAAAAAGTCCTTTCCGCTATCATACGAAGACGGCATAGTTGATGTCTCTACTTATAGATACAATAACTAGTTATATAAGGTACATAAATTGGGAATCGGATTTAGAGCTTAAAGCTTGTTGTATTCTCGTCGCGCCCCTGCACCAGCTGCAGACTGCTACTCATTCCTAACCTTGTTTCTATGTACTACATATATCAGAAGAGTTTCGAGATCCTGTGACTTCCAGCGCTATATATGTAGCCTATTGGTTAACAAATTGCAATCTTAAGTGCCTAATATCGTCGATAGCTAGGCCGGCGTTACTATTATTAAGTGAGCACTGAGCTGATCGAGTCTATATACATATATTAACATCACATACCGTTGCCGACCTGCCTGCATCCGTGTTGGCCCGGGTTGAGGAATCGGAGGTGGCAATCCTGCACCCGGACCGTCCGAAAAGCTCCTAGATATATCGATGTGAAGGCTCGTGACTATGTTCTGAAGGATGGAGATCACCCGATGGAAGGATATCATATCATAGCTTGGCATAGCCACATACTATGATAGTATGATGACGAGCGGGGTTTGGAACTTGGCTCATCAACCTTACCTGAAGAGAAAATATAGGTGGGCAACAACGATTCACATTCAATACTTTGTTTGCCAGCTATCACTGAGACTCCAACACGGTGCTCTAACGTTGAACTTGACGAGAATAATTGCCACTCCCAGGTTGCTCGGTGCTCCCTCCGACTCCTACCTCATTCGACGGCCTATAGGCAACACTCCCGGCTTTCCTCCGCATTCCCGTCGACGGTATCCCGCTGGATTTATTTTATCATCAAAGTTTAGGTCCCTCATCTCATTGGCAAGATGATCGTAGCAAATGATGGAGATACCCATTCATCCCCTCTTCTCGTTTATCTCTCGTACATTGCAATTTGCGCCTAGGTAATATATACCTAGACCAGCGCCGTATTCCAATTTCATCATATTATCATTGTCCATTATGATTGTCCGTGATTTATTGATCCTTTGTTCACATTGCATTGCTCGTGAACTGGAGGCTGACGTTATTAGTCCTGTCGCTAATAGTTGCTCTGGCACCTGCTTCGGAGCTTCAAGATTCCTTCCGAGATGCTGGCATGTCGGCCCTACTGTCAATCATATCAAATTGAATTAACCATTGTCCAAACCTGCATCTCAATTGCACACTTTTGCACTTTCTTTACCTATTATTCTCTCTTTCTCTGCTTTCAACTAAAACTAGCCTGTTCGAAGGAAGCTGCCTACTACTATGTAGTAAGTAGGTTATCAGTTGTAAACACAAACTACTTCTGGAATGCGACATACCTTCAAAACTAGTTCTCAAGTGATGGAATGAAAACCTAACAAGGAATGTGAGGTATACATGCTTCAGAACCAGTTTTGAAGTGGGAAAAGAAGACAAAGCATAGAATAAGGGATATGCATGCTTCAGAATTAGTTTTCGAGTAAAGGGACGAAAATAAAACATAAAACGAAAGCGCTAAGTGAGAGCTTTAACTAGTGTGCGTGTTTTAAATTTTACTAATTATATAATTAATAATAATTATAAACTAATGTATGGGCTTTGGCGGGGGGCCGTCTGTATATCTTTGTGAGGGTGTCTAGATAAGGGTGTCTTTATATCTTCGGGATGGTGTCTGTGTCTGTATAACAAGGGGGTGTCTGTGTATAATTACCCTAAATTAAAGAAGTCTTCTAAACTAGGTCACGACTGAGGTGTAATTCAAAGTCGAAGTATGTTTCTAAAGAATCTAAACTAGTTCTTGACTGTGTGAGGTGGAGTTCCGAATTGAAGAACGCTTCTAAAGGAGCTCTTGACTGTGTGAAGTGGAATTTCAAGTAGAAAAGGCCTTCTAAGTTAGATCTAACTTCTCGCCTGTGTAAGGTGGGATTTCCAGTCGAGGAAGGCCGAAGGTTGAATCCAAAGCTGAAGAAGCCTTCTAAACTAGTTCTTGACGGTGTAAGATGGAATTTGAAGTCGAAGAAGCCTTCTCTAGTTAATGCTAGTTGAAGAGAACCAGTTAATGACAACTAGTTGATAATATAGGAGCTAGCTGAAGAAAACTGGTTGAAGAGAACTCGTTGATGACAGCCATTTGAAGAAAACTATCTGTTGAGAACTCGTTAATGACTACACAGTCAAGAACTAGTTTAGAAGTCTTCTCGACTTCGAATTTCATCTTACACAGTCAAGACCTGGCTTAGAAGCCTTCTTCGCTACTTCGACTTCGAATTCTTTCTATTCGAAGTGTGAAAGGTAGAATTTCAAGTCGAAGAAGCCCTCTAAACTAGTTCTTGACTGTGGGACATTTATCAAAATCAAAAGTCAAAGCATAATTTGAAACGATAAACCACCACTACAACATAATTATTAGATGCAACATCCGAAATAAAGACCATGACCATAGCGTGAGCCTGAAATTAATTTTATTTGATATCACTCCCACGACACAGTGAAACCCTAAACTATGGCGGAAGGCTGCCTCTACATATATAGTTCTCATCAACTAGTTGATAACAACTTAAGTTACATTTAACTAGTTCTCATGAGGTTAATGAGAACCAGTTGATGTGACAACTAGTAAGAACCAGTTAAGCAATTATCAAGTACATAAAGCCCGTTCTCAAACTCGGTAATCAGTTCTCAAGAAGTTGTTAATCAGTTCCTAAATCGTTTGTCTACTGGTTGTTATCACTAGTTGCCATCAACTTCCTAGGTATAGTTGATGAGACGCAGCTTGTTAGCTATTCCTAGCATCCGCAGTTTTATAATGGAAGTATCATACCATGTAATTAACCAATGGTCACGTGAGTGACGATGACTCCGAATCGCCGATCACCGATTGAGTCGAGTGTTAGCAAACAGGACTATCAAGCCCATGTCTCTGTTTGCAGTGGTCTCGGAATTTGTCTCGCCGGTAGAAAGATCTGGAGCAGTATGTACAGGAAATCATAAAAAGCTGATGCTTCTTCTCGTGCCGTCTCTTGTCAGCAAATCTTGCAAATGTTGCATCACAAGTATAACAACGATATCGCTTGTCAGTATGCGCCGGAGGCTCCAAAACAGACCAATTTCGATTTGTCATTGAGGTGCTATTAATCAGAGAAGAATCCGAAATACTTGTAAAAGGCGCAGATCTTTCAGTTGAGTCAGCGATACTAGAGGTTAGAGCAGTCTGAAGATTCGATTTCGTAGTAATATGCCTGTCGGTAGGTAATATTGTTGGTAAAGGATTAGGCGGAAGATCCATTGATTGGTCCTCAAGGCTCGGTTCTAAGTGATCATCTATACATCTTGCACTTAGAGATTGAAAGTCTACTGGTTGCACAAATACTCACAGTATCTCATCCCGATTTGAGATGTATTTATTTGAGAAAAATCATACCTCGAAGCTGGGGCTTGAAGTCTCGGTTCTAAGCGATCATCTATACACCTTGTACTTAGAGATTGAAAGTCTACTGGTTGCACAAATACTCACAGGATCTCATCCCGATTTGGGAAGTATTTATTTGAGGAAAATCATACCTCGAAGCTGGGGCTTCAACCGAATTCCATTTCTGGAAGAGGGATGTTTGGCAATTCCGGACAACATCAACTAGTTTAGCCTTGAGAGACGATTCAAGATGATTTAATTCTGAGATCTGGGAATCAAGTTCTGCTTCCAACAGCCTTGGTAATTCGGTTTGCATGTAAATGGCGAAGCTATCGAAGCTGCTTGTCGTCTCATCATAAACTGCGATTATTAGAACACATTGGAAAAAAAGGCCAATTCGCGGAGCCTACAGGGACTCGGGATGGGAGAATCCGGAAAAAGTAATTTATATACTTCATGCCATTTATCGATTTCTGGCATGCGGTCTGATGAACGGGACTTCAGTATGGATAATTTCTGGGAGTCGATTTCATCCGAATGTGGTCTCGGTAATGTGCGACAATTATCTTCTCTCACATGTTCGGCTAAAGTAGAGTTATTGCTGAACGAGCGCCAGCATCGTGAACACTGGGAGAGATTAAGATGGCTGCGATAGAGATGCTCCCTTAATTACACCAATTTAGAACCTGCCGGCCTGCAAGAATGAAGAATTACAAGGGAAAACTCACTTTACCCGAGTGACATTTTGAAATCCCGGCCCAGAGCAAGCCCGGTATCTACTTCCGTTGGCTGTATTCAACCCATATTTACTTGGGTTATGTTTAAAATATGGACAGCTGAAGCGCGGGTTTTTCATGGTGCTCATTTGAGCGAGTGCCAAGGTCTTCGCTTTGGAATAAACAGAGCCAAAATTCGAGGTACGCAGTCGCCTTAGATTTAACACTCAGAGAAGCGTTATTCCTTTTATGCAGATCCTGAGGGCATGCATCATCCATGGGTAGGACTAACATAGGATTTCCGGGACACCCCGAGCTCGTTATTGTCGCCTCTGAGCCACCAATTCATCAGTATCTATTACACCAACAACAAGGCGAAGAATAGGCCGCAATAGATATGTAAATACCTTCTACAGAAATATCTGAACCATTAGACTGGGAATCTGTTGATGCTGAGTCTAGGATATCCAACCCGTCCCACTTAGGACTTCGCATGTAGTTCAATGCATCATGCGGCTCTGTGGAATATACTTCTTGAGTCATGTGATTTTTACATTGTTCTGGAAGCCTGGCCATCATCATTGAGTTAAGTACTAACGTACATATTTATTAATAATAACTAGATTCCAGACAAAAATGTCAGAAGTTGGAACTTGAAAGGAAATCAAGCAATAGGTTCAGTATCAGGTTCCAGCACAAATGGTCGAGTAAAATATTTAATAAACCCCTTCGCATTTTTCAATTTACCCTGCAAGGCTATCAGGCTGCCACAGATCTAGTCATAGAATCCGAACTGCTTCTTTGTGCTGCAAGGCTAGGGCGCAAGACGGGGCTGAGAGGGCAGAGGGCGCCGTTCTGTTCCTAAGCCCGAAATACATTCGTACCGTACATTTTCCGTATTTTTGGTGAACTATTGGGGTGAGTTACTTCAAGTTCATTATCCAGGTATCAAGCGACGAGCTCTTACTCAAAAACCAAAATTATCACATATCTCCAAGGATCAGTGATGAGAGAAGCAGCTCAGTAGAATATTGAGGGGGATGAATGGTTATATTATATTCGGACTGTATGTTTTAGATTCTTTTGAGATCAGCAACCGAAAGCGTAAAAAAAAGGCTGGTTGCAGCTGAAAGCCTGGCTAAGATCGCAATTGCGACAAGAGATCACATTTGCGATTTCAGATTAAACAGCCCTAACGTACATATTTGCTCGGCTCGGCGCCGTTTCTCAAGTTTTCTTTTCGTCCGCAACTCCTCATCGTTGATGATGATCCAGTCGTGTGTCCCTCATTATTGCTGTGAGGTAGTGGTGCTAATGTACCCGTTGAGTGGACAATCTCCTTTTATGCCACTTAAAAATCGAAGGCGATGTTGTCTAATTCTTTAAAGCTCCATGAGGCTTCTGATACACTGTCAAATAAAATCGAAATCCTGTTTGGTGCCAGCGATAGAAATAACCATGGATCATCCGTTGGTTCTTCGCAATGTTATTGTCTCTATAGAGTCGAGGGCGCGCCCGAGAATCCACGGCTTCCAGAAAGAGAAGTGTGTCGTCGATAGTCACCTCCATCTCTCCTCCGCTGTTCACGGATCAGGAGCTCCCATTTCCAACACCTCAACTTTGCTGTATTCCTAGGCCTTTATTGCGAATCTACTTCTTGCCAGGACATAAACACATATTTTTTTTTTGACAAAATGGCAGCTTCGCGTCAACTCAACTTGAACCCGGGGATATTGAAGGGAAAGCCTTTTCATTGCATTTCATGCAAAACTTGCTTCACCAGACAAGGTGATCTTGACCGCCACTTGACGCCCAAGATTCAGTGCCCAGTTCCAGGCTGTTTGTCCTTTTTTCGCCGGGATAAGAACGGTGACTTTCGAAAACATGCCAACAAAATCCACACCGGCCATGATTATGACCTTCTCGCTACCCAGTTCAAAGGTAGGCTCACTACGTCGAGACTCGAGGAGATAGAACAAGCTGACTAGCAGACAGATGCTGGAAAGATCAAACCGAACCCAGGCCAGCGTCTCTGCCCGAAGAAACCGGGCCCTATACCACTGCCCATGGCAAGTTATGGTCAGCAGCCCTCCGAGGGCTTGTCTTCCCCTGTGGCCATGGCAAGCAACGTACGTATATTCGATTCCTTGCTTTTCAGACTTTCCGACCCTTCGTCTAAGCGCCTCCATGCCAATTCTAGCCCAGTACTTGCAATAGTTGGAATTATATGGTAACGGGCATCAGTCACAGGGGCAGTTTGAAAGATCCTCCATGCCAGGCCACTGGAATTATCTGCATCACGAAGATACGGATGTCGGAAATATGGACCAGCTAATGAACGACTATGTACTATCCTCCTACATAGGACCCTAGGTAGGAGTGTCGTCTCTGTGATGTGGGTCAAAGTCGGCGCCAAGGCTACTTTAACGGTTCCACGATTCTTAGCACTTGCACTGCCGAACCTTGATAGCATATGTACTATCATCATATCATACCTAATAATCATCCAACATCAAAAAGGCCTTCTCTTTCTACGTTATTATAAGTCGGTTCGCCGCTTTCTCCCTTATTCATTTACAATTTCATAACACTCTCTTCTGCGTATGTGGATTTTTTTTTTTTTCCTTTTCAACTGCTGGACAGTGGACTATGTTCCCCGCTCTTGATCTGTCAAGGGCGTCTCGGATTCACTAATGTGTTTTATTCCTCCATGTCATCGAACGTGTTCACTTCGTATTCTATTTAACTATGATTTTCAGTAGCCTTGTACCCTCTGTCTCTATTTGTGTTTGACTTACGACTGAATGATATCATGATTCCGTTCTTCGATGAATCTCAAATAGGATGTCTTTTTTTTGTTATAAATTTTTTTCTATGAAGGAAATTAAGTTTATAGCGCGCTCCATCCCTTCTTTACCTATACTCTTCCCTCGACTTGATCGGATTGATTACCACTTAGTAATGCTTCGACGCTGACGCATGTGTTGGCAGACTTAACGACAAGCATTCTATTCCCAAATTATATCCGGTATAGGGAAGCTAAGAATTAAGAGTACCAGTAATGACTTTTTTAACTGTTTACTAAACGAGACTCATGAAATCTTAAGTGTGATTTATGTAATAATAGAGGGACAGTAAAGGAGGAAAGGAAATGCTAAATTCTAGCCGATGTATACATGTATACATGAAACACCAGTCTCGACCAGTATTAGAGAAAATTGATAAACAATGTTGGAATTATTACCTAATGTTCACCCCCCTTAAAAATTTCTTCTGTTGTTTCTTACCTTCATTCTTACAGTGTTTCAATATCGACAATGGTTGACCTTTTATTTCTTTCCTCCTTCGGCGTCTATACCACACGAAACGAAAATGCGAACTCTTCAAGTAAACCATTTCTTTCAAAGCAACACAGTATCTTTGATCTTATCAGGAAAATTATTTCCTTGACTGAAAACACCAAAAACCTCGTAGACTTTCCAAGTTTCATCCATTATGTCATACATATGCACTTTGGAGGACAAAGTGGTCAACCATATGGCCTTCGTTTGTCGGGTGCATCAATAACAAGAGAGTTGCTGTAAATATCGATGGCTCAATCTAAGGTAACTTAGGTAAGGAGTCGCCAATGTGACAAGACGAAATAAAATGGCATTGTGGAAGTGAAGGATTAATCCCCAAGGTTATAAATCAGAACTTAGTCATCGGAAACAGCAGAAAAAGTACTCACCGTTATACTCAGATACGCGCGAGAACCACCTGGCGATGGTTGAATAAGATGGGCGGCGGGTTTATCTATGGAACCGTCTAGAAGGGTGTTTATATAGACGGGCATGAACGAGATCATAGATGACGTAAAAGATTATCGCAATAATGTGTTAAATGGCGAGAACTGTCGAAACATTTTGTGCAGTTTGAGGAGAACGGCGCGTGGAAGACACCCAATCTTCCAGAGGGTGTTTCCCCTCTAGTATTGAATATACGTTCCACGCCAAATGAGGAACGGCGAAGGCTTGGATGGAAAAGGACAAACAACTAATTCGACCAAAGGATCAAGATTCAAGGCGAAGGGATAATGGTTTCTGGCAAGCTTCGCATAAACGGATTGTATTTCAAAGGTTCCTGACTCGTGACTCGCAGTGGCATCTTACATGTGCTAGACATCTTCGATGCCGAGTTGCTTCGAGAGGTGGCTTTCGCCAGGGAATGCAGACCCTCGAATATGAAAAACAAAACCATTGGACTGGTGATAAGATCATCGGGTAGACCATTAGAATCACCATTCCTGGATATCAAGCGTTATTCGCGTTCGATAACGCCTCTAATCATACCTAATACGCTGACGATCCTTGTCAGTGGATAGGATGAACCTTGGAAGCAAAGTCACATGCGAAATGGATTTAGCTGTACTAAAACTGCTCCCAAAGCATGGTCTTTCCAATCGACCATTCCGACAGATGCCAAAGGGCATCAAGCAGGTACTGCTTGAGCGAGGGTGGTGGCCAGCGAACAATTGGCAAACAACGAGTCTCAGGGCAGTCCGCGTTGAGCCCCATCCATTCTGCCGGTTCTTG
>NPHW01006235.1:0-10141 GCA_002240705.1 Elaphomyces granulatus | reverse complement strand
TCCAAAAGTATTGCAAACCATCACATCCAGCTTGTTCTCCGCAGAACCGGATCTTATCATAGCCAGTCTTTCTCTTGCCGGTACCATCCATCATGTCTTTGAAGCTGACCTCTTCGGTATCGGCTCCCCATGTGTGCGAAAGGATAGCATAACAGGGTATGTCGTCACCAACTAGTAAGTCCTTGGTCAGGGTGAACTCACCAGTGTTGTTGCGTTTCAAAAGGCGCATTCTCCGGGTCAGATTTCAATATATATTTATGTTTGTTCGGACTTCTCATGTCTGGGAGCTACAAATAGAGTGCGCTAACAACCTCTGTGGCTGGAAGTGGGGGTGTGGCTCGTAAAGTACCTAGGTAGGTACATAACTACAGTAGACATTTTTCTGGCCAATGATAGTCGAGGAGGTTAATTATTAATAGCGCTGCTAGCCGCTCAAAGAATGGCGTCACCAAACATTCCAACTTCAACATAAAAAGCTTCGCTAATGATACTCCACCTTCAATCTATCTTATAACCAGTTGAATCGACTTTCATTTAGGATCTCAAGGTATTTTATCTTTTCCTTTCCCCCCTTTTTGGGACGGGGAAATTTTTAATAGTACTCTTATGATTTATGATACATAGCTTCTCTTCTTGTGCTAAAATTTAATTTAATTTCCAGGATTCGATAGCTGAAGTCTCGAGAGTTCGTCATTCGTCAAAGTCGTTGGAATCCAGCAATTGAAGAAACAGAAACAGAAAAGAAAAGAAAAGAAAGGGAGACAAAAGGGAGAAAACCTCCTCGCCAAACCGACTTTTCGCTCATCATGTCGTCACTCCAGGAAATTACCTCAGAGAAGGACTTCAAATCGCATATCTCATCTCTATCGCCGTCCTCTTTACTCATCCTCTCCTTTCACACTCCCTGGGCGGCGCCATGCAAACAGATGCACGCCGTTCTGGCCACTCTCGCCGCCGGATACCCCGTTACGACCCCGCCAGCTGTCTCCTTTGTGAGCATTGACGCGGAAGCCCTTCCGGACATTTCAGAGGATTACGAGGTCACCGCAGTGCCCTTCGTGGCCCTGATTCGCCATGGGAGGGTCTTAGAGTCCATCAGCGGTAGCGATGCCATCCGAGTCCGCGACGCGATCGAGAAACATGCTGGGACGGCCAGTCCGGGGAACTCGGCTTCCTCCTCGATCCCGCCCCCATTGTCTGCTGTACACCCGCCCAAGAGTACCACTACTACCAGCGCAGCGGCACCGGAGGTCACATCCGCCCCACCACTGTCCCCCGAGGAAACGAAGGAAGCCCTCTTCACGCGTCTGGCGGAGCTCGTCAAAGCCGCCCCTGTCATGCTCTTCATGAAAGGGACCCCGAGCGCGCCGCAGTGCGGCTTTAGCCGGAAACTCGTCAGCATCCTCCGTGAGAGGAACGTGAAGTACGGATTCTTCAACATCCTAGCCGACGATGACGTGCGACAGGGCTTGAAGGAGTTCGCCGACTGGCCGACGTTCCCGCAGTTATGGGTTCAGGGCGAGTTGGTCGGCGGACTAGATATTGTATGTTCTCTCCTCCTCTTTTTCTTCATATATGTACCATTCTGAAAACGCATGCTGATTCATTCATCCCACCCCCAGGTTAAGGAGGAGATCGATAATGACCCTGATTTTCTCAAGGACTTTGCCAAACCTTCTGCGGCGGCGGCGTAGGTCCATGAGTAAAACCATGATGAAATGAACATGAATGCAAAAGGAAGAGGTTCCCAATTATTTATTATTAATTAAAATAGACACCGACCATAATGAAGACCAAGTCAGTTGCACTCCATTACTTTCCAACACCTTCCATTTATGCCCGTTTTCTTTCCATCCCATTTCTATATTAACAATTTCTGCACGCAAGATTATGGATGGATGGATGGATGTAAGAAAGGATGTATAGTAAATTTAATTCCTCGAATATTTTAAGGTTTTCTAGCATCCCAACAAGATCGCATTCTCTCACTGGACCAGAAAGAGAAAAAGAAAAAAAGCTCACAAGGAAGCTGTCAGCTCGTTAGAGAATCATAGGGGAATGGAACGTTCATGCAAGTCAGGCTTTGATCTCTTATATAAGGAAAGGGGGAGCATGCATCCCCGCAGGGGAAAGAATGAATGAATGTACAAGCGAGAAGGTTCATCAATAAATTTAATTTAAAAGTTATGATATGGAGATAAGAAGCTTCTGCTCCCCGCCCTTCTCTTTCACCCCCCTTTTTTGGGTGAGGGAAGATCATACCTCGACGTCTGCATCGTTCTGCATGGCTTGCCATTTTTTCAAGAGAAACCTCTGCTCAACTCTTGAATGCGAAGACCTTAAACGGGAGCTCCAGCCACCCACGCGGCCTGATTCTTTTGGCGGAGCAGTCTGAATGTCGACCGCAACGCATCCTCATCGACGTAGGTCCCCGCTAGCCACCGCTCTCCGCTAGAAATGTCAAATGCGCGTCGTCCATGCAGGACTCGCCGATTCTCAAAAATTGCGCATTCGCCAGGGTTGAGCTTCAGCTCGAAGACGTTGCACGGCTCCTCGAGGATGGTAACGAACTTGTTGAGAGCCCGTGTGAAGGCTCGGAACTCGACACTCCAGCTGCTGGGGTGCTCCGCGCTATGACTGTGGAAGGGAGCCTGGAACGGTGGAGAGTAGTTCACGCGCTGAACGATGCTTTTGTTGTCGATAACCTGGGTCTCGATCACCGGCCAAGAATTACGATAGTGGTGATCGTCATGTGCGTACTCGTAGCCAACCTGGAATCGCCGTAAAACATCGTAGGCATGTTGATCCCGGTTGCGAAGCTGGGTGGCAGCGCGGACGCCGTCGACAAACATCGATTCACCACCCTCGCACGAATTTCGTAGACATTGGAGGATCTGATAGCCCGGGGGTTCATTCGTATACATTAAATCCACGTGGAATCCCAGAGCTTGATCCGTATAGGCAACATTCCTGGCCTTAGGGAGAGCCCGTACATCCCAAGTCAAGCCATAAAATGTATTCCGCAGGGGCCCCATTCGCGTTGCGATCTTCTCGGGCATGTCTCGCGAGTCAGGAATGTCCTTCATAAAGATAAGCCCTAACTGCGCCAGCCGACGCATCGCGTGGCAGAATTTGGCATCATCATTCACGAAGTCATCATAGGAGATCCAAGTCTGAAGTTCTTCCATCCTCAACCGGCACCAAT
Source organism: Elaphomyces granulatus (assembly GCA_002240705.1). Taxonomy (NCBI): domain Eukaryota; kingdom Fungi; phylum Ascomycota; class Eurotiomycetes; order Eurotiales; family Elaphomycetaceae; genus Elaphomyces; species Elaphomyces granulatus. The sequence goes on along the minus strand of NPHW01006235.1, from coordinate 6,936 downwards.
GGAGACGGTCAACAATTAGATGGCCGGCGGACCGATCCCTGGCGCAGGAAAACGTCGAACGCAGGAAATCTGCATCGTAAATTGAGAGATGCGAATCGTCAAAACCATTGATGTCGTTTTCCCACTGTACCTCCAGCCGTTGGCCACCGTCGTCCCACCGGGCATGACGGACCCGGATCAGCAGTGGGATATTAGAAGTTTTGAAATGACGCTGCTTCGAATGGGGATCAACACATCGGGAACAGCGACACGAATCGCGTAACTGCACATAATCCAAAACCAGATCCACGGCCTCGGATTCGGTCTGCACGTTTTCTGGAAGATGGATTCCTAAGCCCATATGCTGAAGCCAGGTTCTCCGGTCATTGACACCGCCCCTAGAGCCGCCATGAAAGTACTAGTTAACTACTAAATCTTCGAGGAAAGAAAGTAAGAAGCAAAAGAGCATGCCAGTATACTTCTGTGCAGCCGAAGGAGCTGAAGCAGGAGCGGCAGGGTCGCGTCTGTTCAGATCCCCTTTTGCGCCAGCAGCTGATACCGAATCATCATGCCCTCTATCAACCGTAGTATACACATGGCGGAGGGGTTGTCGGATCGGAGGCAGCAATGCTGAGAGCGCTCTCCCGCGGGAGAGGAATCTAAATGAGCGAAACATGGAAAAGTCAGATGAGCCCAATCCAGAAAATGGAATAGTTATGTATGATAAGAGAGGTATGTGCAATGAGTTGGAGTCCAACCTGGGTCGAGCTTGTTCAGCTTGTTCAGCCTTCTCGTTACGCGGGGAGCATATGAATCATGATTACTGTATTGTAATGAGACTGTCCTATCATAGGTACATAGAGTAATCGTCGCGCCGACGTCACGAATTGAGACAAACAAACAAGCCGATGAAAAATGAACCCAAAACAATTAACACCACTTGCTATCATACGGATTAGTTCAAGTTGAAATCCAACACCAGAACCATTCTACTACTTTTCCATAGCAATCCATTACATGTATGTCTGCCGGAGGCGGACGCCTCAAGGATGAGGTGCGTTTAGTCAAATCATCACAGAACAGTAACTACAGGAGGCATTATTACTGATTGCGCATGCGCAATGATCGTCTAGGGCACGAGGACGCAAGTCATCATCGCCGGAGGCATAGCCGGCCTGGTGTCACGGTAAGACTATTACTCTATTTCTCTTTTCCGGCCTCTCCGTACGGGATAGAAGATTTTCTAATTCGGACCGCCGAACTGATATACGATTTTCCATGAAATCAGCTTCTGCATCGCGCCCCTTGACGTTGTGAAGATCCGACTACAATTACAGATTAATTCGCCTTGGGATGCCGTCCCCCATCCGCATCATGGTCCAGTTTATCGGGGGACGATCCCCACGATGAGGGCCATTGTCCGGGAAGAAGGCTGGACGGTACGTTCTATTTGCTACTGAGGGGTTTTTTTCTGGAGAGAGAGAAAAAAAACAAGTCTGACGGATTGGAAGGACAGGCCCTTTGGAAGGGTAACACCCCCGCTGAGCTCCTCTACGTCTGCTACGGCGGTATCCAATTCACCACCTACCGCAGCACCACCCAGCTCCTCTCGCGTCTCCCGCGGCGTCTCCCTCCATCCGTAGAGTCGTTCATCTCCGGCGCGACGGCGGGTGGTATCGCCACCGCCACGACCTTCCCGCTCGACCTGCTCCGCACGCGCTTCGCCGCGCAGGGGAATCGCAGGATCTATGCCTCCCTGATTTCCGCCATCCAGGACATCACTACCCACGAAGGTCCGGCCGGTTTCTTCCGCGGCTACTCGGCGGCCGTCACCCAGGTGGTGCCGTACATGGGCCTCTTCTTCGCCACGTACGAGACACTCCGCGTACCGCTGGCACAGATCGATCTCCCCTTCGGCTCCAGGGATGCCGCCGCCGGAGTCATGGCCAGCGTCCTGGCCAAAACAAGCGTCTTCCCGCTGGACCTCGTCCGGAAGCGACTCCAGGTGCAAGGCCCGACCCGCCAGAAGTACGTCCACCCTAACATTCCCGAGTACCATGGGATCTTGAGGACCATCTTGACCATCCTTCAAACGAAGGGTCTGCGTGGTTTATATAACGGATTGACCGTCAGTCTATTCAAGGCCGCGCCAGCAAGTGCTATCACAATGTGGACGTACGAGATGGCGTTGAGAGTAATGAAGGAAACGACATCTGGCGAGCTATTGCCTTAGACAGCTCAGACATTGGAACGAACGTTAGAAGAATGGAGGGCTTTCTCTTATGATTTCCCTCCCTCTCGTTTGCTTGTACAATTATGTATTTCTACGGCATTGGAATTATGAATTGTATTCTTTCTGTTCATCCGTTTTCGTCCCGCTGGATGTCGATCGACTTACTCTCGACCGGGAACATTATACCTATGATAGACAGACACTAAAGGAAATAGAGGATAGACTTCGTTGGTTGGAATTTCTGTTTTAGTGTATGACTAACCGTGGGTCCTATAACCTCCGGGCAAAAAGCACACCCACAAACCCAAAGACCGCTTGTGAGCAGGGAACGAATCTCGTAGTAACACCAAGAGAGGGAGGGGCCGTGGATATATATGAAAAATAAGGAGCCTAATTTGTCTGGACGCAGATACAAAACGGCACAGTCATATGAAAAGGGATCAGGAACAGGGAAGGGTCGTCGTGTCTGTGTGTTGTCTTTTTCCTCTTTTTTTATTTCCTTCTTAGTATTCAGCACCTTCCTCTCCCTCCGCTTCGATGCTGTCACTGGCCACCTCTTCATAGTCCTTTTCCAGGGCCGCCAAGTCCTCCCGGGCTTCCGAGAACTCGCCCTCCTCCATCCCCTCGCCGACATACCAGTGGACGAAGGCGCGTTTCGAGTACATGAGATCAAACTTGTGATCCAGGCGGTTCCAGGCCTCCGCAATGGCGGTGGTGTTCGAGAGCATGCTGACGGAGCGGTCAACCGGAGCCAGCTCACCGCCGGGAACGCGGACCGGCTTCTGATAGTTGATCCCGAGTTTGAAACCCGTGGGGCACCACTCGACCAGATTGAAAGATGCTTTGGCCTTCAAGGATGCCACCGCAGCCGTGCAGTCACGAGGAACAACATCTCCACGGTAGAGCAGAGCCACCGCCATGTATTTACCATTGCGAGGGTCGCAAACCACCATCTGGTTGTTTGGCTCAAAACCTGCTCGGAGTTAGAGATTCCATTCTTCCAGGGGCATCTTTCCCATGAGGGGACGAAACATACATTGGAAGGTTAGGTCGTGCACCTTGAAGCTCTCATGCGAACTCCGGTTGCTGGAGACAACCGGTGCATAGGAGATCAGTGGGTAGTGAATCCGTGGATACGGGACCAGGTTTGTCTGGAACTCATTCAGATCGACGTTGAGGGCACCATCAAAGCGAAGACTCGAGGTGATGGACGACACGACCTGGGCGATGAGGCGGTTTAGGTGCTCATAGCTGGGACGGGGGATGTCCAGATTCCGTCGGCAGATGTCATACACCGCCTCGTTGTCGACCAAGAACGTGCAGTCTGAGTTCTCGATGGTGCTGTGGGTGGACAAGACTGCATTGTAGGGTTCTACAACCGAGGTGGCCACCCGAGGAGCCGGATACACGGCGAACTCGAGCTTGGACTTCTTTCCGTAATCGGTGGAGAGACGCTCCAGGAGCAGCGCACCGAAACCGGAACCCGTACCGCCACCGAAGGAGTGGAAGATCAGAAACCCTTGCAGAGAAGAGCAGTTATCTACACCTCGTTAGCAGGAACACCGAACACAACCTTGCCTGGGGAGGGAATGAAGGGCTCCCAACCAGCAACACGACGAATGCGATCAATTACGCTGTCCACTAGCTCCTTTCCAATTGTGTAATGACCGCGGGCATCTAGACTCGGCATTAGCCCCGATTCCAATGATCCCAGCATCAACGTTGAGGCATGGTTCGTACAGTTGTTTGCGGCATCTTCTTTCCCGCTGATGAGCATTTCCGGATGGAAAAGCTGGCGATAGGAACCGGTACGGATCTCGTCAATTGGCTACGGCTTGTCAGCTCGGCATGATCTCCCCTGTCATTTTCCATGTGGCTACCTACCGAGGGGTCGAGATCGACAAAGATCGAGCGGGGCACATATTTTCCACTGGCAGTCTCGGTGAAGAAGGTCTCGAAGGAGCCTGCCTCGCCAACATCAGTTGCGTCGGGGTCCACGCGACCATCCGACTTGAGGCCGTGCTCCAGCAGGTACCTGCAGGGGACAGCCCCATCAGCATTGGATCCGGGAACATGGTGTGGTGCGTTGCGTGATCATGGCGGTGAGACGGAGACATACAGTTCCCAAGCGCTGTTCCCCAGCTGGGTACCGGCCTGGCCGATATGAAGATGACAGACCTGGGTGTGAGATGTTAGCCAGACAAGCCTAGCAGGGTAACAGTGATCTGTTGTGTTGGTGGTTATCCCAACGCGTTAACTTCTCGGTTCAGGGGGGAGAGTGGAGGTGTGTAAACATTGGAGGGGGTAAACGGGTTTGGATAGTTTTCACATTACCTCGCCTCTCATGTTGATCGATCTAGCGGAGGGAAAGAAAAGGACGATGAATTGGATAAGTTGGTAGGACGGTCTCGACAATGGGGAAAGAAAATCAAGATGGAGATGGAGACTTTCTCAGGGGAGAGGTTGTTTAGAGAAAAAGTGAAGAGAAAGAGGAGAAAGAGAAAAGGTTCAGGAGTGAACAAGTCCAGGAACGAAGCAGGGCGGTCAACAAGATATGGGCCAATCAAAGCGCGTTTCTCTCCGCTAAAGTTTGAAGCCATGATGCATCGACCACCATTTGATCAGTGCGCCAATACCGGAAGTGCTTATCACACCATTGACTGAAGCTATGAAACAAACAATTGAATCTCAAAGGCCATGAAAGAGACCGTTTATTCAACGATTCAAGGTCAAGGCAAGAAAAAAAAGTTTTTTTCGTCTTCAAGATGAACGGATGCTCAGTTGTTTATCGTGGAGCGTTTTACAGAGCTGGCAGTATGTAGCTAGAACATATCTGTCTCTGAAGAAGAATTGACCCATTATATTTTTGAAAAGCAAATGGAGAATGAGGATGGCGATTAGTTTATTGATTGGTCCTGAGATGGTCATTCCACATGGCCATTGAAATGTCATCTCTCTTTGCATTTGCTCTTCGTGATTTCAGAGTAGCTCGGTTGGTCGCTGTTCTTTGTGTTTTGCATATATATACTGGTCAATACTAAGGAAGAAAAAAAGATAAGATCCTGGAGAAGTGCAAGATGCCGAGGATATGTTATCGCTACTCGAGCTAGGGAACCACGAAGAGCAAGTGCAAATACCAAAGAAAGATGACATTGCAACGGCCATGTAAATGACAACATATCAACTTCAAGTAACCAAGTTGGACGAACGACTCAAAGAGCTAAGATACTTATTATTTAGCTGTAATATTTAATGGGGAGATTGGGTACTCTAAAATGGATGGACAAGGAACTGAGAACCATTCGAAATAAGGGTCTGAGAAGAATCCTAGGGGCATATCGAGCCACAAGCGTCCCTGTGCTGGAAAAAGAGGCCCAAATTCCGCCTATTGACCTACACCTGGATAAAATGCTCCTGCTCCACGGAGGAAAACAGCTGGATACGCCTATCAAAGCAATCGCAAAGAAAGCACGAGAAAGAATTAGGGGGCAGGCTCAATCACCTGAGGACCAAACTCCTCAAGAAGAAATGCCTGGGGAATACTCTCACTTCAAGGAGACAGCCAGAGCAAGGGAAAAGGAACAGTGGACCAAGATGGCTCAGATGGGAGGACTACAAGACCCGGAGCACTCGAAGGACCCCGGTGATGGAAGATATCAATGAGAGACCCGATATTAAACATCCGCTCCACATTATTGACAAGAAGAGAAACCACAATAGCCACACTGGTTCGGAGTGAGAGCCTTCCTATGTACATATGATACACCGGATGAAAGTTCCAGGCTTCGACAATCCGAATTGCAATTCTCTCAGACGGCAAAGCAGAGTGACATGATCCTGTATCATTGCCCGCTCGTAATAAGACATGAACAACTCTTTCGAAGAAGCAGGGATAGTCAGGACTACAGAGAACTGACATCCACAGTGAGAGGACTCCTAGCATGGTCAATTAGATCTGGTCTCCTTGCCCAAATTCAAGCTGTACGAACACACCGATTATAAAAGCTGGCGTCCTGGGATTCATTTCCCTTTCTTTTCCTTTCCTTTTCTTTCTTTTCTTTTTTCTTTCTATTAATAACCTATACCCCGCCCCCAAGGGGTTGGATGGCGAGGAAGCCATCCAGCGCTAGTACGCTGCAGACTTGCTCATGTAGAAAGTCTTGACTTCTAAGTTATACTGTATTAGGGAGTCAAAGTCCCTCGAGAATACTCGTTATTGGCCGACCGGACTGCAAATTTGGAGCCTTCGCTCCGGGGCGAGCTTCTATTATAGAGCCGAATATGTTATACTCGTAGAAAACCAATAAGACTAATAATATCATGATGCTTGCACAAGTACAGATTCATATCTTCTCGAGACTCTCGAGCATCAGCGGCCAGAGATCAAATCCGACAGTCCCCCAGACATACCAGTCCAACCTTGTGAGGAGAGGTTGCAAAAGATATATTAAGTCTGCTCCACAGACTGTACGTCATGAGAGATTTTTTTTTTATCGGAGATCCTGTTAACGACATTGACCATGAAACGGAGGACGATTGAGTTGGATGCAACAAGGAGGCTTTCCAAACGCTTCCGATTGTTCTAGAATAGTTAGCACTAGTGGTTGCGATACCTGGCTCGCTGGAATTGATGTCCCAATGGCGGTGGTTCTGGTCTACATAAGGCCAATTGGTGAAGGGTGCGAAACTGTATAACGAAGAGTACCATACCGAAAATATACTCT
>NPHW01006234.1:0-11057 GCA_002240705.1 Elaphomyces granulatus | reverse complement strand
TGGCAGAAAGGACCGGGTGGCAGAGAGGACCGGGTGGCAGAAAGGAGCGGCAGGCATCGAGTAACGGCTGGCCACACAGATTCGGTCTCGATGGTTTCCCTAGCCGCAGCTTTTCTCCATCCCAATACCCTTAAATCTGCTTCCATACATGGTCTACTCACGCCGCTACTTGTGCAAAGACCAATAGTTTGCGATGTTGAAGAACTACATCCCATGATCCTCTCAGGCGTCATTGACGAGAGCCGAAACAAAGTGTATTTAATCGAAGGAATCTCGGTCCATGTCCAAGGTCAGCATCAAAGCCTTAGCGTATTCTCTCCTGCGCTTTCCTTCACTCCTCTCCATCCCGAGATTTTGGCAACTTATTCAGAAAAGTATTGAAAAGCACGCTACAGACTAAACTGGTTTACCTGAATTATATGCGCTTTCGTCCCAGGTAATGATAGAAGTTATAGGCTGAAGTGTGTACGAAATCAACCAACAATACCAGTTCTTCTTTCTGGGGTGGATCTGTAAAGAATGCATGCTATCAAATCAGCAATATACAGCGCAAAGGTTCGTGGGTCGATTACCTTCCTAAGTTGGCTGAGGGTTAGAGAACCCGTTAGAGACAGAAAATCGATGATCTCTTTAGACCAGGGCTGAGGATCCTCCAAGCGATTATTATCATTCTCGACGGATCTCTTTTCCATTAGCTCCACCATTATCGGGCCTATAGCCATGAGATCCTTTGTTTGTTCTGGATTACCCTGGCCATCGTGACAGCATTCCGGATTGACTAGTATCGTTGTGAATTAGTGAGAAGTCACATACCCTCGGAGACTGTTTACGCACCAATTTTGACATCTCCGTCTTTCGATACAAGTACGTTAGAACAAGTAATATGTCCGTGCACCATTTTTTGTGAAGTGAGGTAAGAGATACCGTTGAGGAGCTATTTTCTTCTGTCAATATCTGCCTTGCCTTCAGCGTTGGGTCATACTCACCTGCCAAACAATGGATGCCATCTCTGCTTCATCCGGGTATGCAGGAGAGGCAACAACGTGTTCAAGCGAGATCTGCATACGCTCAGATACGATATAAAATGAATCTTCAAAACTGAATATCTCATGAACTGAGAGAAGGTTCCTGTGACGAAGCAGCCGGATTCGATAGATGTCTTCCTCTGCATTGGGGCCCGAAATGCTTCTTACCGCTACAACCTCGCCCGTCCTCCTTGGTTTCTTGCCAGCCAATGTGAACCATACTCCCAGTTCAAGGCGATACCTGTCTTCATATGCCTTCCATGGGGATCCTTCCCACACTGGGATTAACTCTGGCTCACGCTGAGGCCTCTGAGGGGTATATTTCGCGCTCTTTGATTTTATTGAAGATCGATGGCTGCTTTCAGTTGCAAGGTGATCACGCTTCCTAGTCAAATCAGAGAGAGATGGCCTTGGCGAAGGGTTCAGGGAGCGATCTAGGGGGGGTTGCCGCGCTTGTTGGAGTGCGCCAGGGAGGGCGGTGTTGCGCTTGGAATTGTGGGCCATGGATGGAATACGAGGTGACAAGAGTGGTTTAGTCGCAGTTGCTGGAGGGAGACTTAAGTCTTTATATCCCCAAGGAAAAGAAGCGGGAATGGGATCCTAACGCCAGGGGGAAGGGCCAGAATGGCACATCCAGTGTGCTTACAGACTCCGAGGGGGTCAACAATCGGACCCTCTGGTATCCTATTCGGCTCCTCATGCTCAACAAATTAACGATATGATACGCGCCCAAAGGTGATAGCCACATCTTTCGGCCCAGATGACCCAGGAAACATTAACTAATCGAATATGCAGAGCCAAGCCGAGAGGAATCAGAGCAAAGCCGAGAAGAATGAGAGGAAGATCGCAGAAGACAGAAGCGCAAATTATAGAGGAACCGTACGCGTTAGGTTTGAGTTCCTGGAATTTGATATAGAGGGTTCGAGAGAACTTGATCCGAAGAATGTTGAGAGGTTAATAGAGGTATACAAGACTGAGGGATGCCTTCGACTGGAAGCTGAGCATCGTATTCCGGCAACCATCAGCCAGCAAAGCCTTGACCTGGCGATCAAGCGTAGCGGAACGTCACTTGAGAATCTTCTGTCTTGTCCTCAAAAGCTTCCTCTGGAACTGAAGCTTCCACTGAACTATGGACTCATATGCCTTCATGGCCAACATCGCGTTGAAGCAGCCAAACAGTGGGGAAAGCTCTCACCAAAGGATAAATGGTGGGCAGTTGACTTATATCTGGAAGGTGTGGTAATCTGGGTTGAGGGAGAGATACTGGATCAGAATTGATGATGCGGTGGGGCCACCACGCATCGCTCCTTCAGCGGAGATGAAGTCAATCTCTTCCCTGGGATCTCTGGAAACCCTAGGGACTTACAACAGCTGCAGTTCCATAATCGATCACCAATATACCTCTGCTCCCGCTTTCGTTTCACTCGCAACCTCCCCCCGGTGATTACTCTACTTAGTTCCTTTCGCCTTCTAGCGGCGAAGCTTAGTCCAAGCAGCGATCTTGTGCGCATTCGACTCTGTTCTTCCTCTCTTTGTTCATCGCACCTTCGGTTGGAACCCCACCGGCGCGGGCCTTATCTTTCTTCCCATTGTCATCCCCTCCCTCACGGCACCAGTCGTCGGTCATATAGCCGATAAATACGGCCCAAGGTGGCTCTCCGTATTCGGCTTTATCATGGCTGTCCCCTTTCTTGTCCTTTTGCGCCTGGTTACGCATCACTCCCGTGGACAGGTTGTGATTCTATGTGCGCTTCTAGCATTAATAGGCAGTACCATGAACCTTGTTATGATACCGTTAATGGCGGAAATAACCTACGTGATCGATGCCAAAGAGAAGAAGCAGCCCGGAAAATTTGGCAAGGGCGGGGCGTATGCACAGGCGTACGGGCTGTATTTTTCTTCATTTGCCGGCGGCGCGGTAATAGGGCCGATTTGGGCTGGGTTCATGGAACAGAGAGTAGGTTGGGGTACCATGACGTGGAGTTTGGGGTTGTTGAGCGGGTTGACGGCTATACCGATTCTGATTTATACAGGAGGTTTGATAATGAACAGGAAACCCAAAGTAGCGGTTGAAGAAGGCAACGTGGCCTGACGATAAATTCTCCACCGCGATAATGAAATGGAGGCCTTTTACATGTTTTCTTAGAGGACAGCATACGTAGACCAGCCAAGTTTCATAGCGGGTAATTTTCCATTCGATAGACTAATAAATAACAATGCAGCTCACAAGCTTTACCAAGACGATAAATGTTTATGGTTTCGATTTGAAATTCACTATAGGAAAATGTATGGAAAGCGAATACCCCTTCTAGCAGTACACAAGCGTAGGCTTCGAATGCAAGTTAACTTGGGGGGCGGCCTGCTCTTCTAATGTAGGAAAGAGCCTCCATCCCCAGCTCGGTGTGTACGGGATTTCACCTGGTAACTCGTTCCGAGAAGTTCTCTCCTCCCCAGAAAGCTCGACTGCAGTGGTGATCGATGAAGACGGTCCATTACCGGAAGTGCCGGTGTGGAGATAATGGTGGAACTCTAGCACTATGACTTGAGGTTGTGGCTTTTTCTTCGATATGTCTTTTTCACCATTCGTTGGTGCGTATCTCGCGCACTCCGGTCTCGAACAAATGCCTGGGATCGGTTTCTCTCCGGGAGCAAGAGGGTGATCGTCCCGGTAAGTACGTGATCGAAGCTTGCCACAGCGGGCACATGTGTGCTTGAGGTTGCAGGTTCCAGCTTTTCTTTTCAAGCTTGGAGGCTTTGGTCTCGGGTTATTGAACTCCTCAGTTTGCTGATCTGGGCTATGGGATTGTCTGTAATAACGCTTCCAAAGTATGTCGTCTCCGTCCATATTGCTTGAACACAGGAAGACAGTGAGGTGCTGAATGAAAGGAAATGCAGGAGCTGTCTGATGAACGAATGGCGGCTTAATATGCTGAATTCCAATAAATCTGGCCGGTGGTGAAATTGCATCCTTTCGCTCATAGCTCCTTAGGCAGTCGGGGGCCCAAAATGATATTCCGCCTTGGGCTCGTTTCTGAGCCCAAAACATGCTCGACATCTGAGCCAGATCAGGCCCCTGAGATGCGCGTTCTGGATCCCTCTGGGTCACCTTTTTTGTGCACCCTGATTCTTTGCCTGGTCCAGAGAGGCCCATTTCAGCCGCGAGATATTTGGAGCCCAATTGAACTTCGTGGCCGACGGGGTAGTATCTCTCGTCTATAAAGGCGATCATGTCTTTTCTATCACGATGTAAGTCCTTTATATCATACGCTGAATTGTACCTTGATAATGAAACGGTGTGGCCATAACGAATGGCTCGCTCTTCGCATCCAACGGAACGAAATCGTCTTGCTAGAATCAGATAGGCTCCAAAAGATTGTCGACGATATCCCGAATCCTGACACCCAGCAACTCAGCTTGCTTGTTCTCCTCGGTGGCACAGCCAAATCCGCGGCCCTCCAATCGCTCACCTCGGGGAAGAAGGGTCGGAAGTCCACCGGCAGACGGACCTCCAGCAGTGATATACACCTCCATCTCGGCGGCTCCAGCGTCTTCCACGATAGGGTCGTGCTATTCGCGGATGGCGAGCTTCCCTATCACGGCCCGAAAAGTGCAAGCTCCTCGGTGGGAGAGTGCCACGAAACCATCAGACGGGTCCTTCCTCGAATACGGGAAGGTGTAGTAGGACCGGCTCTTGATGAAGCCGCAGACAACCTTTATTCTCGCCTCCTATGCCCTTTTGCAGATGTGTTCTGCTTTTTCTCTGTTGATTTTGGCGATTTCGGACCTATCGTGCGACACCTTGCCGCTTGGCTCGAGAAGGGCCGGCCATCAACGCTGTCAAAAGCGACATATCCGCGAGTGCTGGTCGTAGTGGAAACCACAACGCCTGGCGATGAAAGCGAGAGAGAGGGTAGGAATATCTTCCTCGAGGCGCTGAAAGAGGAGACGACAAAAGATCTTGCGGAAAGATTTTCGGGCCTTGACGTGGTGACTCTGTCCTCCGAAGGCAAAATGTCCACCCAAGCCCGTTGCAGGCGGCTGGAAGAACGTCTGGTGAGGGCATCAGATCAGGTGCGCTTGAACAGAGCGGACACGCGAACCCTCTTCTCCGCAAGACACTTCGCCGCGTTCTTCAGGCTTGCCTGCGATCACTTTGCCAGAAACATCAGGGAGCCCTTCGATGTCGTCAAGTCTTCGCGGCTTCGAAACCCAGTCTCCGTGGACCTGGACAAGCACTTGTCCAATTTCCTAAAGCACATCAAGTCACCGCACGAGCTGACGGAGTTTGCGGTACCAGTGATTTCCTCTAGTTTCCTGCTGGACCATTATCCTCCCGGCATGCATGGTATGTATAAGTCTTGACACGGCTCCGGGAAGATCTAACAGTCCGGCAGCATTCGAACCCAGAGACGTTTTCCAGACGCTATACAGAGACGTCTGTTATCAGGTGAGCAGAACCGGAGTGCTGGTCCATGACGGTTCTACAAATCTGGTCCTGCCGTCTGGCTTCGTCAAGATGATCGAAAGTCAGCTAGAGAGATGTTTTGATGATTTCATCCAGGACACTGGTACTCCATCCGCAACGGTCCACGGCGATAATCTGCAGCGTTTCAAGCTACATTGGCGTAGGATACGCAGCGATGATACCTGCCTCACATGCTTACGTCGGAAGCCCGAATACATCTTACCATGTGGACATTCCGTATGTGAGAATTGCGCGCTGGTCCTCGGAGAACGTAGCGAGCATGACCGATGGGTATTTGAGATTCACAACTGTTTTCTCTGCGGGATGGAGCTTCGAGATGTGAAGGTGAAGACGAAGCCAGACAATGCTGGCGTGATTGCATTGAGCATCGACGGAGGCGGTATACGTGGAAGAATACCACTGTCGTTCCTGCAAGTATTGCAGGACAGGATTGGCCTGCCGATTCCGGTTCAGGAAAATTTCGACATCGCGTTCGGTACCAGTTCTGGTGAGTGTTCTCGATCGGACCAATGACAGCACTGATGATTTTAGGAGGTCTGATCATCATGGCGATGTTCATCAACGGGTGGTCAGTTGATGATTGCGCAAATGCGTTTGAAAGTCTGGCAAGAAAGGCATTCAAACCTCGTGGGTTTCTTCACATACCTGTTCTTCCCCGCATTCCTATTCTTTCCCACATTCTAGAATTTCTCGTATCGTATTTAGCTGATGGTCTCTATCCCGCCGATGATTTGGAGGCTGCCCTTAAGGATGCTTTCGGCGACGATAGAAGCATCCTAGATTACTCGCACGCAACCGCCATCGGAGCGAAAGTGGGGCTACCAGTCACAACCATTCTGGAAACGGATCCTTGTATATTCACAAACTATAACGGAGTTGGAACGAGACCCCAGGACTGCGGTATCTGACGTCAAAAATTGATAGCACGATCGTGGTGTTCTAACAGATCAGTAGGCTATCACATGATACGGTCGAAAGATGGATTCAGGAGAATTCTTTTGTGGGAAATGTAGGCCCCTGTCGCCATTGCTTCGTTGCTGGCTCCAATTATGACCGTTAAGTTAACGTGCGTTGTAGTGCAAGAAGTGGGTCTGCAGCGCCCTGGTATAGAACCCCCTCTCATTCTGCATCTTGAACAGCTGACTGGTGCCAAAGGTACTTTAGACCGAAGCGTATTCCCGGGGTCGGTACCTTCCAAGATGGAGGATTATGGAGGAACAATCCCGTCGACATCGCCCTTTGGGAAATCCCTATAGTGTGGCCGTTGATCGAGAAACCAGACCTTGTCGTATCACTTGGCACGGGGGCTCCCAGACGGCACGCGCAAGCACCACGCACAAATGGCCCCCGCGGAATATGGAGAGACGGATTCCTTCCCAGATTATATCGAGCATTTATGGAATTCGTGAGCGGCAGAAAAATCGCGGAGGCATTTAAAAATGGAAGAAGAACGGATTTAAAAGGACGGTATTTCCGGTTTGACGCTGAGTTTGATGGCAGAGAGCCCGGCTTGGACGACACAAGCAAAATGCAGGAGCTTGCAGCAAAAGCTCGAGAACAATTCTGCAAGTCCGCTGACGTCGATGTTGTCGCACATTGCATCATCGCGTCCTATTTCCATTTCGAATTGCTGTCAAAGCCGAAGAAAGTAAACGGAAAATACTCCGGTTCCGGATATATTTTATGTCGTTTACCTCGGAATAGCCCGGCTTTTGAGGCTCTGTTAGGTCAACTGTCCAAAGGTGCAGCCAGATTTTTCTTAGAAGACCATTCGATTCCCGGTAGGATCGAGGACCGCTCATTCATCGACAGGGGATCTTTCGGAAAAGGGTCGAGTTTGAGGTTAGGGACAAGATGTCCATATTCCTCAAAGAAGGAGTTTCCCAGCCACAACATATCAGCGGCTCTCCCTTTTTGATTGATGATCTGATCGATGCACAAGGATTCAGGGATGATTTCGGTAGAGCCGATCATAGGAAGAGAAGACATCCCGATGACTACGAGGAACCAGCTAAAAAGCGCCAACGAACCTGATGTGGACACTGTGGGGTGCATTGCACATGGAACGATGTTGGTTCAGGATAAGGGCCTCAATTCATGTGCAGTGTTCTCAGAAAAGCATTTCATAACGTGGTGTAAAACCAGGTTCAAAAGTACCATCGAAGCAGTATCGTCGCGCGGCAATAGAAGAGCAGCTTGACTCCTCTAAGCCTTCAGAAATTTCAACACATGAGAATGAGCGAGATTGGTATGTAAGTCAGAAGGATGGCCTGCAGAAGTCGGGAGCATACGTGAACTTCAGTTCCCCGCTAAGTTCCTTTAATTAACTGCATGGTGTCTAAAAAGAGGCATATTCTGCAGCCTCGGAAAACGGAGACTGAGCCTGCATGATCCAGCGCAGCGAGAAGCATAGCTCCCTTACTTCGTTTACCATCCCTAGAAACCATTCATCCCTTTCCTTCCCCATGACCCTTGTATCCTATTCACTTCATCCTGCCAGATGCCTTGAGTTCCCGTGGAGGCACAATTTGTACAACTGTCTGACCATTTAAGCACTCTTCTCAATCACCTGGCATGAAAACAAACTAACCAGCCAACCTTCTACGAAGGCCAGTCGGGGCTCCATAGTTTTGACTGTAGGAGAGTCAACATAGGTAGATTATGGAACCAAATATGGCTCTTCGAGGGACGGAAAAATGATTCTCCTTGACACAAGGCGCTCTATGGCACTGCTCCCAGTGATGACGCGTTCACCATTCCCCTCATCCACCGTTCGAGTCGACTCATCTCACATCCCCCAGTTTTTCGCCTATACTGGCACATGAATTTCGTCTTCACTCGTGCCGCTGTTGACTGCCTCAGTGGCTTGTCTTGGGGGGGGATTAACAGAACTCGCAACGACAGAGACACATCTCACGCAAGCCCTCTAGACGGCCTACAAGAGGTTGCTCGGCTTGCGGCCGGACTAAATAGCGCAAAGCCTGTAAGGATTTCTTCAAATTGGGGATAGGTAGAGCAAAGACCTCGTATAGCGTTGATTTGGAATTCTCGCTTGCCATATCCGCATTGGGTGCAAGGCGGTCATGGAGTCGAGAACGCGTCCCAGAATCAACTAATCAGATCTGCAGCACACGTTTGACATCTACCCTTCCATGGATAGATATCCTAGGCTGTCATGGCGGATCAAGGCCACGGCGCTGCAAATATTAATGCCAACAATAGTGCTAACAGGCGTCAAGAGGACCCGACACAGGTGCTGCGTATCCGTGTGATGGCTGAGCCAAACGGCCACGATAAAGCCACATGCTCAAAAGGGGAGACGGTGCCGTGGTGCCCGCTAAGATTCGGGGTGATAGTTTCCCATTCAACAATCTGTCATGGCGGCTGGTCCAGATGGCGCTATGCAAAACGCAGGCGACTGTCACTGGTTAATTTCGAGCCATGGATCGGCTAGCAAGTCTTTTGCACTGCTGCGCTCTTCTGGCCGCCATCGCAGCATTCTCATGATAAATTCTAGGAATAACATCTTATCTTCGCCTTCGACCTGATTTAGAGAATCCACCAGAGAGAGACCTTTTGGAATCAGTTCCGGATGTCTGAATTTGCCTGAATAATAGTGAGCAGAGACTCGTACAATGCAGAGGGCTATATAAGGAACCGACCTTCATGGTCAAAATATTTCGTAGTCTCCCTTCCTCGGTTGAGAAGTTCTTTCGGCGGAGGTCCCAGTAACGCGGTCATGTGCGCCAAATGCTTTTCGCCCGTATACTTCGTTTTCTGCGGGTTAAGCGCCTCGAAGATGCCCTCTCCTTCGAGCAAGTCCCATAGCTATTCAATCAAGGAGGTTAATAATTTGTATATTCTCCAATAGGGGATCTAGGTTTCATACCAGAACACCGAGGTTCCATATATCCGCGCTGTAACTCCAACCTGCGGCAAGGATAACTTCTGGAGCGCGATAGTCGTCTGGCTGAATAGTATGATAGTACGGATGGGGTACATCCCCACGCACGGCAAGGCCAAAATCAGTAATCACCGGTCTTCCTATTCCTTTCGTTTGCGAGCCGAGGTCGTTTCGAGATAGATAGATTGTCCGATCTTCGAGCATCTTCTGAGGGAGAGGATGCTCAAATTCATCGCGTGCAAGAGATTCCAATATGGATTCGTCCCGTAGTCCAATTAGGATATTATCTGACTTGAGATCTTGTGCTTCCGTCAGTCGAAGCATTCCAAGCAGACGTAGCTCTCGCATTGTTCACAGTTCAGGAGACATGAGAAATCCCTTACCGGTGTGGATGATGTGGCATTCGCTATGAAGATATTCAAGTCCTTCAAGCACCATTCTGGATATTAGCTTAAGCACATCGGAAGGTAGTATGTCTTTTTGAAAGCGCTGTTTGAATATCCAAAGAGGCTCTCGTAAAGTGCTAAAGACCAGGCACACGTGTGTGCCGCATGGCCCATGTAGTTCGAATGAATCGAGCAGTGTCCGTACGAAGTTATGGCCAATATGTTGGGGATTCGCTTTCGTAATGTGTTCTGTGATACGTAATTCTGTTTCGGCTGACTTCTTATCAGCGTAGTTATTCGCGTTGACCTTGACGGTAATATAACGCCGCGGTTGCCAGCGCCATCTATGCGTGTTAGCCATTAAACTGGCGTCAAGAGATCAAAACTCACTGATGAAGATCTTGTGCCAGCCACACAGTTGAACTAGTGCCCCAGCCAAGTTTCGCAACCACTTGGTATCTATCATTTAGAACCCCGTACAGACGCACCGGGTAGAAATGCCTTGGATTATACCGAGGGGCGCATTCCTCCTCAACGGGTTCAGACGCGGAAAGACTCGCTGCAACAGACGTCGGTGGGCCGAAAGGAGTGGATTGGAAGAGTCTCCGCGTGCACATCGTGGATGCCTTGAGTCGAAGCATCACGATACGATCATTGACTCCTTTTTGAAGATCATAACAACCCTTCTAGTATAAATACATCTGGATTCCGCTACGGCGCCCTGTGATTGTGCGACAAAGTTTTATCTCAGGACCTCAGATACTGAGATAAGACAAAGTTTGAGGTCTGCTCAGGTTCGACGCAACTAGGATCAGATTCAACATCTTCAGGTTGAAGGCTCCAGGACTCGAAAAACTTTGCGGGTTCCTCCTTCCACTCAGCTAGCAAAGGCACAAGTGAAGTCCTGAATTTAGCACTCTTCACTTCTGCTACAACTCGTAGCGCACGGAGAGTCCTTGACCTTTCATCGCGGCGTGAGAGTTTCTTTGGATCGATGGCTTTGATGATATCGCAGAGGATTTCTAGATTCTCAAAGGAAGTCAGTCAGTTGAGGTCGACGATGGATGTTCCGCTCACAGGTTTGTCTCTGAACACAGCGTCTACTGTAGTATTAGGGTCATGCTTCTTGAGAATGCTGATGAGTTCAATTACTTTCATCGTGCTCGACATTTTTGGAGCAAAACGAGGATGCTCAAGGGTGAGTGAACAAGTGCTGGCACAGGGCAGAATCGGTGTGCCCTGCAACGAGTCCTCGA
>NPHW01006213.1:0-22620 GCA_002240705.1 Elaphomyces granulatus | reverse complement strand
CCTGGTGCCTTTTGTCAGCGAGCGTCTATTCCTCGAAACAGACTTTGAGAATGAAGCGGACAACTCCGAGCGGATGGCGAGCTTTGTTGCTGGGGAACCGAGGCTTCGAGGTCGAGTCTATATACCGAAGGTATACCGAGAGCTGAGCACCAAACGAGTCATGACTGCCGAGTGGATTGAAGGGGTTCGGCTGTGGGACAAGGACATGATAACCCGGCCATGGCTTGGAAGCTGGCGACAAGGCAGCCCTGGATGTCACGGAACACCACTCGATCCCCCGAATCACGGTCTGACGCTGGAGCAGCTGGCCAAAAACTCGGACGCGGTCAAGATTAAGCCGGAGCGAGACCACTGGAAAGGACGCAATGGTCGTGGTGGCCTGGGACTGTCGGTAAAAGACGTGATGACCACCATGATCGATCTCTTCTCTGCACAGATGTTCCTGTGGGGGTGGGTGCATTGCGATCCCCATCCTGGAAACATCTTCATTCGACGCCAGCCGTCGGGCAAGCCGGAGCTGGTGCTGATCGACCACGGGCTCTACATACAAATGAATCCCCAGTTTCGACACCAGTATGCCCTCTTCTGGAAATCCCTGCTGACCCTGGACAATCAAACCATTGAGAGTATTGTCCGCAGCTGGGGCGTCAAAAACGCGGACATCTTCGCCTCGGCAACGCTCATGCGCCCCTACCGCGGTGGCGATATGTCGACGAGCAAGAGGCTGGAGGGCTTGAGTAAGAAAGAAAAGCAGAAGCGGATGTATGAGATGCAACAGGCTGCTCGAAAGGGGATCCGGGAGATTCTCGGTGACGAGACAAAGTGGCCAAGAGAACTCCTCTTCATCGGCCGCAACCTGCGCATCGTCCAATCGAACAACCAATTCCTGGGTTCGCCAGTCAACCGCGTCAAGATCACCGGTACCTGGGCGTCCCGCGCGCTGGTCGAGTCACCAGATCTGCCGCTGGGCGAGAAGATTCGCAACTACGGCCGCCACGTCGTCTTCAAGATGGTCCTGTTTTCGAGCGATGTGGTTTTCTTCTTCACCAAGATCCGGCAAGCCCTCGGTCTGGGCGGCGGCATGGAGGACGAGATTGAACGGCAAATGAAGACCATGGCCAAGAACATCGGAGTCGAACTCAACCACAACGTCTTTGAAGGCTGAATTATAAATATGTGTCCATGAAACTGTATATATATATGATCGCCGGGGCCTGTACTACTATTACCCACTCCACTAATTTTTTTTTTTTTTTTCCTTTCTGCTGGTTTTTGGTTTTTTCTCCGGCTACATATTTCGGCTTTGATGAGATAGATTAGACGTATTATTATTAGACAGACCTAGACAAACATCTTATTATTAATCATCCATCAAAAGTTAAGCCGGAATGAATTGAGACTCATCGATTTCATTTCTGAAAGACTTTGAATATTAAGATAGCAATGAATTCCGATCTCACTTCTCCGCATACATAACTATACCTAGGTACTAAGTTAATAATGGTCACCTACCAGAAAAGCCTCGAAAGATGAGGTAATCTCGCGTATTTGTAATATCCATTAACTGTGACTTACAAAACTCCAATGGTTCCTGAACTTGATACTATTAAACGTTACAATATTTGTAGAAGGAAGTCAATTATCTTTTCGCGATAGAAACTATGATATATTAATTTATATGAAGTGCGAGACGATACTAGCTAGATACGCATGATGACTGTCATATCTGAAAGTATTTTGACTCGAGAGGCGCAAGTATATGTAGAAAAAACGAATAAATTCAAATATAGCCCGAGAGAGTGTAGTCAATTTGGGTATAACCAGACAATATAAACAGACTATAGGAAAAAATTAGAATATACTCATGGCATAAAGGGATAGTGGTACAAATCGTAACCGGGGGACCACACTATCATCAATCAAATATGTAAACAAGAGAAATAAAATAAATAAATCCACGTAATCATTCGAAATATTAAAGTATCTAAACCTGGATAATAAAATTGGAGAAATAGAATAAATGAATAAAAAGCAGCAAGAAAACGGAATATCGGCTGCAAAATGGCGATAGGGGTATCCAAATACTAACTAAAGACCGAAGATGAAAAAGGCATAACTTTAAAATTGAAAAAAAGGTGTATATTCAATAAGATGCCCATTGAGAATAGCCGGAAGGCTGCCACTCTTGTCCAGGGTATGCTGTGCTAGACATGACGATCTCCTCGCTGGAGTCATCATTGCGCACCGGTAGCTCAATGGGTTCGACGTTGAGATTCGTAACAATCTCATTCCTAAAACGCGGATTTTGAAAGTTAAGAGCCGATGCCCTGGCATCCGCAGCGCTGTCGCGGTGACCGTCTGTTCGTGGAGCTGAAGTCGGCTCCTCATCAACCATCACGACCTTGGGTCGACCAGGAGAAGCTCTCGGGCTGGCGAGCGATCTAGCGTCTGAGAGCGAGGGAGATAACTGCCCAGGGGAGATGCTCTGGGTTGCGCGCTGGAAACTCGCGGGGGAGGTTTGATTACGGGCTTCCTGAGGATGGGATTCTCTAGGCGGCCGTTGCTCCTTCTGTGGTAGCGTCGGCGGTGCAGACTGGAAACTCGCGGGGGAGGTTTGATTACGGGCTTCCTGAGGATGGGATTCTCTAGGTGGCCGTTGCTCCTTCTGGGGTAGCGGTGGCTGTTGTAGCGGTGGTGCAGACTGGAAACTCGCAGGAGAGGTTTGATTACGGGCTTCCCGATGGGATTCTCTACGCGGTGGTTGCTCCTTCTGGGGTGGCGGCGGCGGCGGTCGTAGCGATGGTGGTTGTAGCGGCGGTTGTAGCGGTGACGGTTGTAGCAGCGGTGGTGGAGACTGACGTTGTTGTTCTGGCGGGTCATCTGGCAACGTGATGCGCCACGGTCTTTCTTGATCACCGAGTCGGGGAGTCATAGGGACGGAGGGAAATGCCCCCAGGCGATATGCAGGGTCGGCATAGTTGGTGGTTGGGATGCTTTGTTCTTCCGGCCGCGGCGGGTATGCTTTTGGACTACGTGATCGTAAATAGAGATCTTGCGTATGAGTTCGCGTCGACTCCGGCATGGGGCCCCCTGAGGCCGAATAGGATGGTGAACGGTTACTACTATCGGGCGAATTGTTGGTGGGTGGCGGCATAGACGGGGAGGCACCTCCTGGCACAAGTGGAGAGGTTTGCTGGTATGACGGTGGACGTATCGGTGAAGTACGGGGATCATATTGTGGCTTTGGCCCTTTTGTCTGGGTATGAAAAGGGACACGGAAGCCACCATCATCTTGGGAATCACGCTTTCTCTCCGCAAAGAGTTGCTCAGAAAGACGGCGGCCTCCAATAAAGGCGGGTTCCTTGCGGTTATCCGGCTCCAAGGGGGAGTGATAGCCTTCAAGAGGATGTGGAATACCTGAGGCAGGGGAAGGATCCTTGGAAGGTAAGAGCTTTTTAGAATGCGGCGACAATTTACCTTGCTGATCTTGGACAGACTGATCAGTAGGAATCCTCTGTAGGGTTGGCCGTTGAAGATTCAACGATTGAGGCTTGTGCCGTGGACCCTTCTGCAGCTTTGGCGCATTCGAGGTGTCGGAAGTGCTTTGGTCAGACTGGGCAGAGGAACGGTTAAACAAGCCCTAGTACAGTTAACGCGAGACTCAAACCAAAAAGGCATCGATATAAGGACGATATACACTTAGCCTAGAAAATGCGCTCCTCTTTTTAGCTCCTTCGGACCGGGAGGCTTCAGACTTGGTGCTTTCAGCCGAGACCGTAGGAATACTAGAGGATGAGAATCGTTGTTGGAACCTGCCGATTCTCCTCAGTTTGCCCCTGGAAGATTGGTCCTCTGCAGGGGTCGAAGGAGTAAGCGGATTGACAGGCGACTGCTCGGATTGAAGATCGGGATGGGATGTGCCAGTGTGGACCTTCGTACTCTCGCGGCTCCCAAGACTATCCGTATCTGGCCTACTTAATGAATTGAGAATGTTGTTCCGAGTCGCAGCTAATCCTTGGCCTTCAATCCTAGACTTGGCTGTATCTGGAGAACCTTCTGCCCAGCGGATTGGAGAGCTAGAACGGAGCCGATCTGTACGGAAAGCAGGGTGTTGAGAGTCTTGCACGTCCCGCGCAGCGTAAGGGTTGCCTTTAGATTGATATTGAGAGTCTTGCACATCCGGGGCCGCGTAAGGGTTGTCTTTAGATTGGCTGCGAGCATGAACAGGATGCGACGGAATTGTTGGGTTATAGTTGCGCTGATGAGATTGTTCTCGTTGCAATTGCATTGGACGAGAGTTGACTCCGGGCGAGGTTTGAATTCGGTTTGTGCCGGCAGGAACTGTTCTGGGAACTGACGGTTTCTGAGAGTAAAAACGTCGCGGTACGGTAGGATCCCGGATGGCATCGTCTGGCGCTGCCGGTAAATGTTCCACTATCCGATGCATTGGAGGTGCCTGGGGAAGCTGAGTTAGGAGAGACAGATGCCCAGGTGGATCCACCTCGCTCAATCTAGAAGCAGGCGAGGGGGTATACGGTGGGCTCCGTTCGCTCTGTTGTCTCTCTACATCGGAAAAGTTTGAATCTATTGATGTAAATGGGGGAGGAGGTTCATCCGGAGCTTCTACTTGACTGTTCTCGCTGACATGGATAGAGGGCAATTGGGACAGCGGAGGATGGTTTTCCTGGATAATTTGTTGGCCGAACTTTTCGATATCATCTGGATAAGAGTTTGATACCCCGGCCTCGTCTTCTAAGCTCGTACGATATTCTGTTAACATCTGTGTTTGTTGTTCGAGAGTTGATGTATCAGAGGCAGGATGGAGAGTCAATGGATCACTGTCAGAAGCACGAGGCTCTCGAGGATTGTCTTCAGGATTGCCCTCAGGTATAGCATTGGACGACTCTTCGTCTTCTCGACTAATATCCGAAACTTGAGATTCTGACGACCGAAGCCGAAGAGGTGAAACAGCGAGGTGTTCTGACGACGGTTGACTGGAATCTCCTTGGTGGCCCTGCCAAGAGGATTCATGATTTTCATGAACTGTAATTTTCCCAGTTAAGAGGTCACCGGTAGAGGCCGTGTCGGGAACATCGGCGCTAACGGGGGTTTCAAGTCCGGAATTCAGTGACCGAAAAGCGGAATCGATGATTGCAGAAACTGCCTTAAATCCTTCATCTTGTGTGGAAGCATTGCCGGATAATGCATTGGGCGCCGCGGACGTATCTGTGTCTTTAGAACCTATCTGTAGCTGATGTTCCGGACTCTGAGCAATCTCTAAGGCGAGTGAGGACGACCGAACGGAAGATCCTTGCAGTGAAGCTGATGGTAATTCTTTGCTATTAGGAAGGTGTGGTGGCGACTGGTCCGCGGAAGCCCTACCCTGTGACGGGCTGCTTGGGACTTGTTCATGGTCTGATGAAGCTACCGAAGAGGGAGAATCGTCAACGTTGTTTTTACTAAAGATGTAGTCATCATCATTGAGTGGATGGAGTGTAATTCCTCCGTGAGACCCGGCATCTGATACACTGGTGGCGTCAAGTGTAGAACCTCTCGTTATACCCCAAGCGGGCGGCCCTACGCGGTCTAAATCTGTGCTATTGCCCTGCGTTTGGTTGATGGGAACAATTTCGCAAACAGGCTCATTCATCCCGAGATATGTCGAGTTGTTCAAGGTAGCTTCGCGGCGGGGCGGCTGAGAACCCATAGAACTATTTTGAAATTCTTGAGCTGTTTCTCGATTGGTAGATGGGTGGTTATCAGCCAAGGTAGATGCAGAGTTCATTAATGATCGCTGCGTCACCTTTGGCTTGTCCTCCTCAATCTGAACAGAGGACAAACTAGATGGGGGGTTGGATGCAATTTGCGTTGAGGGCGGGCCTAGCAGGTTAACTGCATTTGAAAATGGCAGGCTGTCATGGGGTTCAAATGAGGGAAGCCGGGGGATTTGTTTCACCTGGGTCGATTCACCTTGTGGAGAATTCCCAGAGGGGCTATTCTGGTCTATGATGTGTCGAAATGCCCCTGCTTCTGGTTGAGGGCTCCCTTCAGGCCCAGATGGAGGCGAAGGACCCTACAGAATAACCGTCACATTAGAGGCATTAGAGGGAAGAAAGAAAAACTCGGACAATCTTGTAAGATACGAATACATGGAGGTGTCCCATCCTTAAGAAATATTTGCGCAATCCAACCATCCTACAGAATGATTTGAGGCAAGTAGGACGAAATATAAAATGTTCAGGGAACGAAAAAAAAAACAAAAGGTAAACAGTTTGATGACACTGTACAAAAGTGATGAAGAGAGTGACCCACTATCGATGTAGGCATATCCAGAATGAGATCAAGAATCTACCTTATCGGCGCCTCCACCACTTCGGAATTTACTCCTTCCCTTGGCGAGAAGACCTCTCGCCGCTCCTCCTGCCTTTCCGCCGAGAACCCCGGCGCTGTGTAATAAATCCTTTCCTCGCGACTCGACATTCTGTCTAGTACCAGATGGACGCCTTGCGTGACCGAGGGTGGTCGGTTGGGGAGAGCTCTCTTGGTGCGAGGACGTCTGCAACGAGAGGCTGCCGAAGGACGATAACTTCGAAAACTTGTTTTTAACGGGTGATGGACGATATGCGCCCGCTGGAAGCTGTCCATTCAGCTGTAGAACGTCGACATGTTCTGGCTGGGAGTCAGCCGTCACACGTATCCAGTTGGACAGGCCCCAGTCAATCGCGGCAAATTGTTCCCGGGTGTCATTGAAGGCCTGGATTCGTTCATTCCCTGTTTTAATCTCAATGATGTCACGGAAACTACGGAGGGTCTGCTCAGTTGGCGGGTGGACCGGGACCGAGAACTGTGGCTGCTGCGACTGCGACTGCGACTGCGACTGAGACTGAGACTGAGACTGAGACTGCGGGAATGGAACGAGGTCTGGTTCCATGACCTGGCTGGTCCGCTGGCTCTCGTCACACTGAGCGTCGACGGATTCAGGGCGAGGTTGGTCAGGCACTGAAGGACGATCGGCGATGCTATTCGTCTCCCGTGAAATCTGAGGATCTGACTGATCATTTTGCTCATCGGTCGCTACCTCCACATCGATAGCCTCAGCGTTTACAGATCCTGCAGACTCTGGGAGCCACTCTTGATTTACAGAACGGCCGGGGCATTTAAAAGCCTGGATGGGCGGCGGTGGAGTTTGGGATGGTTCCTGAGAGGCGGTATTTGAGGCGATACTGCCAGATGGCTGCTGGCCTTCCCAAGAGAAACGTTCCTTCGACGTTGGCGGTGCGATCTCTTCCGTCGCATCCTCAGCAGGGAGCGGAGGCAGCGAACGTTCTGAAGGGCCTTCTACGAGCATCTCAGGGGCCGAGGAAGCGCTGGAGGGGTCTTTCTCCGGAACTGGTGGATTCGGATGTAGTGAGCCTGTTGTAGAGACCTCGGACTGCTCATTCCAATAGCTATCATATTCACTCGGAAGGTAGGTACTTTCATTTCGAACGTGTGATCGAAGATGCTGGGACTCGATCTTCATAGGCAAACCAGGGCTAAGCGACCGGATGATCTCCTTGCGCAGTCGATCATTCTCCGTATCTTGGGGGGATGTTTCAGTACTCAGGGACGGAAGTGACGGAGCACCGTCACCGGCTGGAGAATCATGGTCAGGTCGTTGACCGCTATGGATTCGGAGCGGAGTCGGTGCAGGAATGGGAGAGATATGACCTTCTTGATCTTCATCTGGAGTGCTGCGGTCAACCTGAGTAGGGGGGTTGTGGCTATCAGCAGCATCTTCTCGCGGAGTAGGCGTCGATTGATGGTCATCAGGCTCGGAACAACTTCCTCGCTCAGTGGGGCTTTCGGAGAGAATGCTTGCCGAATCTACAACAGGAGACGTCTGTACATCTGTATCCCTCGTCCCATCCAATTCATCACTCTCGGTAGGTGGCTTGGACAGACTTTGTTGAGATAGTGAGGGGTAAATCGAAGACTGTTCGGCCAGCTCAGATGGAATCATGATCTTGGGGGTCCTAGCGGGGCTATTTCCTGGAGAGGGTATGCTTAAGTCTCGGCGATGCCCTGGTTTAAAAGCAGGGGTCTGAACTACAGCTCCCTGGGGTGGGGACGCGTTGGCTTCTCCCGGTTCCTCGGCGATGGTTGGGGTCTTGTCCTCATCTCGACTGCGACTGCTTATAATTGGACTGATTATGGACGTACTGTCGCTATTTGATCGCGTCGGAATGTCCACCGCTGAAGTTGGCGTTTGGGGAATATCAAAAGCTTGGTGCACCACCGAACGGAAACCGAGAGAGGGATTGTGCTGCAAAGAACTCTCCTCATTGTCTGGCATTCTACCTTCAGCCGTTTGGATATTCTGATCAGCTACGTTGGTCATGCCCAGAAATCCCGCGCCGAAGGCGGAGACTGGTCTCATTTCAGGAAGTGCGATCGATGGTAGTTGCAGAGACGCCTTGGAGGGTCCGACTGAGGAGGCCAGGCCATCCTCACTGATCGCCGGGAGGTTTTGGTGCCGAGTCGGGGGTACCGAGTCAGTCGATTGTACCGCCACCGCACGGGGTTCTTGAGAAGGTTCTTGCGGTTGCCGTTCCCTCTCCCTCTCTTCCGACATCCGCCTGTAGATATCGGCTGGCCGGACAAAAGCAGCCGGCTTCGCTACATCGGTGCTTGCTAATCTAGCATGGCTTTCGCCGTAGCTGCTCCCCGTCGGACCAGTAGGACTATCCTGTCCGCCGGCTCTTGCGGGGAGGGCGCGATCGCGTGAGACAGAACGACTCTCTGTCGAGGAAGAGCGGTGCGCACTCGTCGAGCGCGACTGCGATTCAATCGAACGGACCGGTGGTAGTTGTGTTTGAAGGGGATGAAGGGGTTCCTGTCGAACCTGCTGGATTTGACTCGTCGCAGCGAAGCGAGAACCGGCCTGGGGAGCTGACGCAGCCTCTTGCCGGGGACCTTGCAATGGCGGTCCAGGCGAAGGCTCTTGGTCCTCGCCGGATTCATTATCATCATCATCGCCCCACTCACCACCATCATATGAATAAGACTTTGCTTCCACCCATCGCTTTGTCTTTTGGCGACTAACATTCGGTTTGAACAAGGGAAGTGGGCCGGCCGCAGAGCCTGGAGATAGCGGGCTTGATATATTTCCAGTGTATCTACACCGGCTTGGTTAGCACAGATTCAAACTGATGAGTCGTATCTGGTCTCATACCTTCCCGACTGTTCTGAGCCGTACTGATGCTGGAATGAGCCCGCCATTGCGGGAAGACGGGGGAAGGGGAAGAATTATGTAGAGGTTCAGACCGCTGTTGCAGGCAATCAGCCTTGATGTATATGGGATATGACCCCCAAAGCGGGAGTCGGCGTCGAGATCAGGGATCCCCCAAGTTTTTTTTAAATTCCCGCAGCGATCGTAGGTGGTGAAACGGCGGTGAGTGGCTCACCAGAACCACTTCTTCATCCACGATCTGAGATAATATGTGAGCAGCTACATGCAACAGGAGAATTCAAGAGAGAGGAACGATGAGATGCTCCAAGGTGTGTTGGAGACAAGGTGCTGTGTTGTCAAGTTTAGCACAACTTTTAGAGTAGTAATTGGGGAGATCCGAAGATGGACAGTCGACGGTTGCTAGGGTTTGGATACCACCATCGACGAATAATGAACGATCATGCTCTGACTTCTGTATCGTTCCTTCTGCAACTCCAGGTCTGCGGCTGATCCGATCAGTACAAACCTACATACATATCCATAGCTAGGTACATATGCTGTACATACTAATATCTCAGTAGCAGTTCATTCAATCATACAATAACAGGTAATAATAAGAACGAGGAGGGAGAATCAGTGATATGTAGCTGATAGATAGATAGATTATAGGAATGAATCATCATGATGCATTAGGTAGAATAGTTAATCACTTGGTTATGTAATCTCCTTATGTAAGCTTGCACATCTGCAAGCTTACATAACCCTGCAGGAAAAAACATACCCCGGTCCCCTTCGTGTCCTGAATTCGACGCTATTCCTTTCTATACATAGCCGCATGCTGAGGTAAGGTCCCCTGAGGTATATATATATCATCAATAGCTAAAAAGCAACTTGGAACTCCGCCTTGTTGTCGGGGATACCACTGTTGCTCTCTCTGAAGCCGTCAGCAAGATCGCAGAACTTCGCACGGATGGCCGTACTGCTTCTTGATTGAAATTCATTCTTTTTTTTTTTTTAACCATCATTAGATCCGTCTTCTCGCATCTGGAACGGACACGTCGCCAGGAGGACACCTTGATCCAGACTCCTGGGATGGCAACATCAATACAGGACCGGACCATCGAGTTCCGGTCCATCCTGGGCCAGGCACAGAAACGCTTGGCGCCTTCCAAAGTGGGCGTGCAGCGTCAGGCTTTGCTTTCCGATACGCAACGCGCACAGGCGAACGGGAGTCCAGATGGGATCGGTTCAGGGGCTAACAGAGCAAGGTCGGAATTTGCAAGGAGAGCAGCGGAGATTGGGCGTGGGATCACGGCCACGACGGCAAAATTACAGAGATTAGCGGAGTGTATGTTCTCCGGTGGACTTCAAACCGATGCGGGCTAACCGGGCCATAGTGGCGAAGCGGAAGACATTGTTCGACGATCGGCCGGTCGAAATCTCGGAATTGACATATGTTATCAAGCAAGATCTGGCCTCACTGAATTCGCAAATTGCCGCCCTACAAACCCTAACGCTGTCCCAACACCCGAAATCCAATCGAAGCAAGACAGACCAGGAAGGGGAGCATAACGACAATGTACGGAAGCAAGGACCGCAAAGCTGACGGATGAATGGCTGACCGAGTACAGGTGGTGGTCATGTTGCAGGGTAAGCTCGCCGACGTGGGAGCGAACTTCAAGGACGTGCTCGAGGTTCGGACGAAGAACATCCAGGCCTCGCGGTCGAGAACGGAAAATTTCGTGTCGTCGGTATCGTCCAAATCCCAGGCCGCTCTAGATCCAGGTCGATCAGACTCCCCGCTATATAACGGATCCGGAAGACGGACCCCTCAACCGGGATTCAAGAATACCAATTCCGATCTCTTAACGCTGGAGCCCTCATCATCTACGGTTTTGGGCCAGTCTGCACGGCAGTCGGATCAGCAGCTTCTGTTGTTGGAAGAGGCACAACCGAGCAACACTTACATACAAGCTCGAGGTGAAGCCATTGAAGCGATTGAGCGCACCATCAATGAGCTAGGTGGCATTTTTGGGCAATTAGCGGCGATGGTGAGTGAACAGTCCGAGATGATTCAGCGGATTGATGCCAATACGGAGGATGTGGTGGACAACGTGGAGGGTGCCCAACGCGAGTTGATGAAGTACTGGTCCCGGATGTCGGGGAACCGGTGGCTAGTCGCGAAGATGTTCGGGGTATTAATGGTACGTTGTCGATCCTCTCCTCGCCCTCAAACATTTGTTAACCTTTTATTTTCATTTTAGATTTTTTTCCTTCTTTGGGTACTAATATCGGGCTAAAACCGTTCAACGACCTTATAGACTGTACAGTAATATTCCTGCTTCTGTAATTTGACTCATGGCGCAGTACGTCGAGATCTCTCTTTCCTTCTCTCCCTCTCTTCTTTCTTTTCTTTTCTTGTCTTCGTTGTCTCATTTCCCGGCCTGTTGAGTTCATAGCCTTGCATTTTGAATTATATACCTGTCTCAATTCGGACTACGTCTTACGTTTTCTCATCCCCAGTTCTCTTTCTGTTGCATGATTAATTATTCGGCGTATAGACAGAAGTCCATGGAGTTGGATTAAACAATTCTCTGTTAGCTCTCTCTTTGATACCTTCTGGTAACCATTGTCTCATCGAATTATGTGGTATAGCAGGCATCGTTAATACTTCAAAAACGGCCGAGCTTAGTTTTCTCCCGATATCAACCAAATTTGTTGTTATCCTAATGGTGCCTTTCCCCATCTCCCATCTAGCAATCAGCTTCACTTCCGGCATCGAAGCACGTCCTCTAGGCCCTAGGGTGACTTCAAATTCCGGATGGAGGAAGGGTAACATATGCAAGAAATGCATGCCGAAATCGAAGTACTATCTTAGATAGGAATGAATTACTCTGGCGGGTTCGTCAATCCAGCACCGGCGGTTAAATGGGGGTCTCTTGCCTTCGAATCTTCTCCTTCCTCATATTACGGACGTTGGCAGCAGCTCCTATTTGTGTAGTTTCTGTTGTTGAACCCGAGTGCGAAAAGCTAACATCTTACCAAGTCAGCCAATCTAACTGGACAGCCAGTCTCTTGCAGCTGATTTCGCTTCATTTCTACGTTATTCTTCGCAATATCTTGCTGTTTTATTCACCCTCCTTTTTTCTTTGAAATCCCGGAATCTTTCATTTTGGGATGGTTCTACGTTTCATCCATCTTCGACCCTATTAACGACCAGTGTGGTCATCGACAAAACCATACGAATCGATAAAGTTCGATACTAATCGAGAATTACAATCATTAGTCATTAATACGTCATGTAATTTCGTAATTTGGTTGAAACCCACATCACCCTCAGAGGATGACCCGTTCAAGATGAATATTGTGCGTAATTAGCCACATGTCGTTTTTGTCCTGTCCCTGCTGTCTACGTCTGCTGATTGGCGTACTTTTGGCTCCTAAAACAGAAAGATAATTTTAAAGCTGCCGGGCGATACCTTGAATCGAAAGGTCATGATATTAAGGAAAAGATGAAGAGACGGATTACGAGCAAAGCTAGCAATGGTGGTGCTGGCAGTGATCCTCGTCCAAATAATCCAGAGTTAATTGAAACGATTGAAGTGTATCTTCAGGGTTCCGGGCCTCCACAACGACAACCTGAGCAGCCAAACCAACCTGTGCAATCTCAACAACCACAGCAGCAGCCTCAAGCATTACAACAGCCTCAACAACCACGGCCGCCTCAGAAACTGCGACATCAGGAACGACGGCATTCTCAACTACCGCAGTTGCCGCAACAGCCTCAGGGACTACGACAGCGTCAGCTACCAAACGTTCCGCAGGTATCTCAAAAACTACGGCAGCCCCAGCGGCCTCAGGATCTCCTACAGCGTCCGTTCCCTCCGCTACCTCCGTTACCAGAGAAGCGACAGGAACTACGGCAACCTCAGCGACCTCCGGAACTACAACGGCCCCGGCAGGAACTACAGCAACCGCAAAAACTGCAGCGTAGACCGCATGGAGGGCATGTCCAGAGACCAGCACCATTGGACTCAGTGCTCGAGGAAGAACCCCTACTCTACAAGCCCTTGCCTACCGGCGGCCGCCGTGATGATACCTTTAGCAACTCAACTTGAAGCCCATGACAACCTCTGCGATACCTTGCCCCGCTACTAAATCCAACGCCAATCCAGTCCATTAAGATTTGCGATTTGCGCGAGGCTTATTTCTCATTGCTTTGTCTATCTCTATTTTTCTTTCCTTGCCCTTTTTTCCCGTTCGCCTCGTTGTGTTTCCTAAACAAAATTGTGGCCCTATTTTTTTTGTATGGGGCCAGGGAAACTCAATTTCTGCTATTTCCATTCTCCTTACCCTATAGCAACTAGCCAATCAAAGATTTAGGATATTCACTTGCTCTTCTAAGGCGAAATCCTCTTAGGCGTTAGTTCTATCTTTAGGGATTTTTTCCTGTCATCTTCCGGCAACTAATTAAGCCCTTCTGTGAAACAGTCAGTATCTGGTGAATAGCCCTGGATTTCAGTCATTTTCAGAGTGTTTTGATGGGCGCAAGAAACCCCCTTGCAGAAGCCTCGCATTGCCTCCTCCTGATTAAGCCCTACTTACTCCTATCCAATGATCTAATCCGATGCAGACATTCCTTGCATGCGTACATTTGCTTAAATTCTACAATACTCCCCTCTCGTTCCAAGCTGTGGGAACCATATCTCGGGCAAATCCAGGTACGCAATCTGTATACATCCTGGATGCACGTCTTGTGCAGAAAGTTGCAAGTGGGTCGAAAAATCTCCGGCCTCATGTGGAGAATCATGCTAATGCATACCCAGCAAGGAAACCGCTTAGAAGAGCTGCCGAGCAGGCCCAGTTTTTGTTCGGGATATCCGTTTGCCACCTTTTTTGCCGACCTCTCGTCACAGCCTAACGCTGCCTATTGAAGGCGGTTATACTGTCAACCAAGATGTCGAACAAGACTCCGAACAAGATTCCGGTGCAGCATTATAGTGGAAACTTCAATCAGGCTGATGTTATGTGTGCTGGAGATCATTTGAAACCGCAGTTGGAAGCATTTCTGCTGCGTAATAAGCAGGTACAGGTGCCCACCGCGGCTGCAGGTCCGAACAGGGGTAGTAATTGGAATGCCAATACCCCTAGTCGGCGTTACACTGGGATGCTTGCGGGGAATGGTAGGTCTCAAAACACTCATTTTCTAATAATGTCCCTTCATCCTGGTCATGGTCATTTCACCTTTCAGTTCAAAGGGGCATGTTGGACCAGACAAAGGATATTAAAACAGGAAGAACAGTAACAACAACACAGGAGAAGGAACTTGGGAGAGAATAGGGTGGGATAAGAGAGAAAGCTTCTCTTGAGAGCAACAATTTGAACCCTTGCTAATAACATGTCTTTAGATTTCTCCAAGCAAATGAAGGGCCAGAAAGGGTTAACAACTTCAGAGTTAACCACCGGTTCACCCACCGCTCGGGCAGAATCGACAGCGGGCTCGCGTACCGTTCGCGCAGAAAACGGAACGCGAAATGGTCAACATTCAGCATCTTGAGATGCTTTTTAACCGACAGTAATAGTCGCGAATACAGCAGCGCATCCACTCTCTTTATAAATTCTACGTCTTTCTGAAAAATGGAAATAAAAGAAAAAGAAAAAAAAGGACCTAAGAGAGAGGAAGATGGTGCATTATTTTGGCCAATAGCTGGGGTTTAAAAAAAAGGCAGGGCAAAGGGTCCATTGGATAGGCGTGAAATGTGTTATACCATTTTCCGATTGTGTCATTATTATCCTTGGTTGGTATGTATTGTTATTGGTGTGTCCCTTTTTTTTTATTCTGTCACTTCAGGGCGTTTATTTCCCCCTCCATCTGCTTCTTCTATGCTGTATTCTTCATCGCATTGATGTCATCAACACCTGTTTTTACCTGTCATTAGCATCAGAACTCAAAGTTACCTTGCTATCCACATCAACAACGCGGGACCTACTCCATTGTAAATGCATTGAGAATCACGCAAAGCAACCAATGACCCCTGATCAGCCTAAGTGAGAGCCTGGAGCCTGGAGTCGGGCTGCTGCCTAGGGCCACCATCTTAGTTGGACGATGATCATTACCATAGCAGGGACATCCATATGGGTTTATTTTCGGAGTTTGCCGGTCGACAGTCCTAGATGGGCATGAAGCTATTCGCCTCACTTGTAAGAGACAGCAGATCGCGTACAGTAGATGCTAGTCACGTAGTTACGGAAAGAGACAAATTGAAAATTCAAAGTAAAAAGAAAAAAAAAAACCCCCGAAACGTTTTGCCTCATCCGGGTTTGCCAGAGCGAGCATAACATTGAAATATTATCAAATACCCTAAAGTCATCACTGAAACCGACATCCATGCTAAAAGGAAGCTATTCTAGTAAGCTTTTTACCGCGACCAACCCATAAAAGGATGCGAGCGGTCGGGCAACTGCAGGCAAGTGACAGTTGCTTTACTGATTACTTATCTTGGAGATATGATATGGAGCTTCTAGATCATTAAAGGCGAAGGCGGTACCTACATGGGGAGCTTGACTACATAGCTACTAGCTACTTATTAGAGCTTCCTCTCTAGTGTAGTAGTATTAATTTGTAATCGGCTAATAATAACAGCTGTAGGTAGGTAGGTACCTACATAAATGGGCATATGCATACCTGTATTACAAATTTGAATTGAACTATCATATGACCGGCAAGTTCTTTATTAATAGCTAGTATATATTACATAGGTAATCGGTAAGAGTATCATACACAACAACGCCCGATACTAAAATAGTAATGGTAATTATTAATCATATGATACATATTCTATCATAGACCTATGATACTTACTTAAGTAGGTATCGTGCATTTGAAAGTAAACGCCGAAGAACAACCGACAAATTTCCAATAATAATAGACTAGAGTATCCAGATCAGAGAATCAGAAATCAAGGAAACAGTCAGGGCTCAGTCCAAAGTGAAGCATGAAGTTCCCTCCCACCGGCCGGTTTCAACTATTATTGGATGCATTGCGTACTTTACCCGTTGATCAAGCTAAATTTGTTGACAATTAATAAAGCTAAAGCAAGGGCAAACTGAGAGGCAAACATACTATGTCCAAAGCTTTTTAAGCATCGACACGGCTTTTGGCTAGAAAACTCTAGATCTGCGCCCTCTTGTATGTACGCACCCGGTCCAGCTGACTCCCTGGACCAGCCCTGAATATCTGGCTGGTAACCACAGTGAAGGGAGCCGTTTTGATATCAAAGTACGTGCTAATGATACTAAAATAGGTATGTACTAGCTATGCAATCCACCCGCGTGTCCAGGAAACTAGCTATATGCAAAATCGATGTCGTGCGTCTCCTGGAAAAGATCGACAGACCGGGTTGTGATCTAATTGCCAGCCCCGTTTCTTCTTCACTTTGCCCACGAGTATATTTCATCGTCTTCAGTCGAAGTTTCGCATGGTAGTAGCATTCCACAAACACCAATCTCGGATTCGCCTGCGATGACGAGATTCTGCGGGTTGTAGATCTGCCTCACGTTTGCTTGCGCCTGACAGCTTCGTGATCTGTTGCTTTAGTTTCTGTTGTTTCGCTTTATTTGGCGCATATGTCCGACAGAGCAAACGAATAGACAGGTTACTCTCTACGTACAGCTGCGGAAGCTAGGAGCTTCTGGTGACTACTAAAGTAGTAATGAATTAACTCATCTTCGTCTTTTCCGGTGTGCAAGCAAAGGCACTGTACGTACAGCACAAATCCCAACGTTGATCACATCTTCCATCGACGATAGCCGGGATGGGCCTCGGTTGGCCATGTTCTCTTTCCTTTGTGAGACTCTATAGAGAGACTTTGTTATAGAGTTGTCGTCTAGAGCTAGCCCTGTCTCACTCAATTGGCTGCTTAGTCCCGTTTCAACGAATCGGAGATTGCCTTGCGATTCTCAGTTCCCACTGGTAATTACAATGGTGGTTGGTTTTAGCTTTGTGGAACGGAGCCTCGGCTTATTAAACACGTCATGTCGGTGATATCGGTCAAGGAACGTCGATTGACATCGACTTCGCTTTGCATACTAAACACGCGCTTGAGTGGAAGTGTTTGATGGTCTGTCGGCCATCAGTGAGAAATATTTATATGCCTTCGCCGAATGGAATCAATGAATTTCGTCGCTTCAGATTGACGTTATCGCCAGTGTTTCGCTTTCCATCCGTGTAAGTACTATGTAGCTTTGAACGTATCAATCGGGGGTCCCAGAGCATCATCTTCTCAATACATGAGTCACTGCAGCTGGAATCGTTTCGTACTTCTGGCTCTACCCAAAAGTGCTCCTTATCGCCCCCGGATCTAGCAGTGCATTCCGATTTATAGTCACTTAAAAGAGTGTCAAGGCTACTCAACTCTTGAGGAGAGGGAGAGGCGTCTATATAATCCTCGGCAGAGAACTCGGTAACGGTGGTAGACATCACGGCAAGACTTCGAGGACGGCGCATGCTAAAGTCAACCGTGTTGTGTCTGCTTCTCTCATCCTTCGAAGTTCCATTGGGCATGGAAAGTCTCTCAGCGAAAATGCCACCACGGCGGTCCGTGGTATCTCCCATAATAGCACCACCAGCCAGCTCTGTTGAAATCATCTCCATACTGCCACATCGCTCTATCTCTATGTCCGCCCCGGGAACTGCCTTTCCCTTATCCCAAAAAAGGGTTCTTTTGCATTCTCTCCGGCGCATCACATTTGGAGGCAGAAGGTATGGCACCATATAGCCTGTTTTGACCATGAGAATTACCTATGTAACGTGATCCATCGAGTCCGCCATGCGGGAGAGGATGTTGACTTTGAACGTCTGAGGGGTTTACTTCGTCACCATTCCGCATCTCTCGCATCTTACATGCGAATGACAAAACGGAATAGAATTCCACGCAACGATCGCGTTTCTGCTTTTTCGTATTCCCTCGAAGGACCTCCCGTATCAATGTGCCACCCAGCAGAACCCTGCCCTTCATGAGAGGTTGTTAATACTTTATACTCATCCGTTTGCGGCAACGCCCCCGAGGCATGGGAGTGGAATCGTTCACAGAGCCTATCTCGAGGCCATCATGGCCTTGTTTAAGCCTGAAAGACAGGTCGCAGTGAAATTCTGGCTATGGAGTGCCGATTTCTCCGGAAGGCTCTGCTCTTCTCGCTGGACCATCAACAAAATTAGCATGTCCTTGTTCGATAGACGTCCTACAATATTGGTCAATGATCTCTGTTACCGATGATTCCCTGCTGGCAGAGCCAAAACTATAAGGTGATCGGATCAAGGCTTGATTCTGAGGATGCAGATAACAACGGTGGTGTATTATGGATGTTTCTCTTTGGGTTGGTCGACTAAGAATAATATTGGGGATCGTAGCTGGTTCACCTTTAGCCTGTGGTAGTCCAGTTACCACGAGGCGCAAGAGACGAGGCCGGCTGTCGATCTGTCTGCCTCGCTTTACCGGAGTTAGCCCAGTAGGGCAAATTCCCGCCCCCAGAGGAAGGATTATAACGCCAGCCCTTTTTTCGATTTGTGTACACCACCCGCCTCCGCCTCTTTCTTTGCCAGTAGATGCTAAGACCCAAACAGACGAGGGCAATTAATAATGTCAGAATGGTGATGCCAATCCCAAGAATGATGGCCTGAGGGAGATTCTGACCAGTACTACATACGGTAGCTACAGCTGTAGTCGGGTTCGAGGTTTCAGAGGGTATACAAAGAACATATGTCATCAGATAGGCAGTAGCGAGTCCAATGGCCGTCTCTGTATATGAAGCGGAGGATGTTAAACTTTGGATTGTAGAGGATTTTGTTGGCATTATGTACCACTGTAAGGTAGGTACGATAAAACCCTATATCCAAGTTCTTAACTGCGACATGATTCATAAGAAAAGGAAAAAGGAAAAACAGAAACCGTGGCGCTGGCTATGTACTCTAATTTTTCGATTAAAAAAAATGAAAGAATTCAGAAAGTAGGTAGATTCTCAATCTCACCCAGCAAAAGTCAAGATTTCCGGGAGACTCTAGTTGCACTAGATTGGTAGATTCTTTCTTTGACGCCCTATCATAGGAAGATGAAAGAGAGAAGAAATGCCAACCTTACATCCCGCTCGACTTATTCGATGTTGTAACTTGTTACCAGGCTACATACATAAAGGATAAAGTCGACAACTGCAGTGAAGATGACTCGAACAAAGGATAGTGAAGTTAAGTTAACCCCCCTGTACCGAGCCAAAATGCCCCTTCCTTTACATGTCTATGTAGGTAGCTTAAATGTTGCATTCACCCATTTCCATCATCAACATTCATTATTAACGTATATATATGTCTGGAATTGATGTATGAAAAACAAAAACCTTATGCAGTCGGCCTTGGAGGGGTTGATAAACATGCTGGAGGTCTGAGGACTCCTGAGTCATACATTATGATGTAGTATTATATCTCACTATTAACAAAGGACAGCCCTATGTATTGACTTATTTTATGGATATTAGAACGCGATGGTGAATGGACCTCGGGAATTTAATAATATGTAGACCCTGATCATTCAAATCAAACCGGCATCGGTTTGAAGACTCCGACCTAAAAGTTAAAACACAAAGCTATCATACTTGAAACCGCAATATCGATATCCATACTAGTACTACGTATATGAATAGACACATATAATATACAGTAGAATCGCTTCCGGCACTTTTCCAGATGATCTCTTTCAGAGTTTTGCGATTCCTTCGTTCGGTTTACCGTCTCGTCCCGCGATCGACTTCTCATCCCTCAACTTTTTGATTTCCTCCTCCAATTTGTCGGCGAGCGCATCTAGGAGCCACTCGGCTTCTTCTCTGTCCCCCATCAAGGGACTCCGCTGACCAATCCAGCTCCACTTTCCCTTATTCCTCTCGCCACCGCGAGCCGAACCTCGAGGGGCGCAATGGTGGTGAGAAATGGATTCATCTTCTCCGAGGAGTTTAAGATAATACGCCCATTCCTCGTAGCTGAATCTCTTCGGCGGGGAGCTATTCGTGTATCTGAACATCTTCCGGAGTTCATGGATTAGGAGATACTGATAATGGTGGATGTTCTCAGAAATGACATCGCCTCGTTGCTGTGCCTGTTGCTCTTCCCTAAGTTCTTCTGCTTCCATAACCCTGCCCGCCCGCTCGACGAAAGGGTTCTCATCAGATCCGTCTTTCTCATCATTTCCCTGCTGGTCTCCAGACGACCCATCCTCTTCGTCCTGGGTGGCGGATAGCGCTCCACCCGCCATTCGGAGTAGCTCCTTAAATCTGCCCTTGAACCCCTCATCGGATGGAAGGATAGTTACCTCTCCCAGAGTGATGGTAAGATCCTTTATTTTGTTGATGACAGTGTCGGCTAGGTTCGATATGAAGATTGTCATCGTTGGCACCGCCAGAAGAAACCAGAAAACGAAAAATGGTTTCCCCCAGTCGCTTGTAGGATAGAAATCGCCATATCCGATGGTCAAAAGAGTCGTATATGTAAAATATAAGGAATGAAAGTAAGTCCATGACTGGATTGCCTCCGATCTCCAAAAGATAACCGCGCCGAGACACCACAGCATCATCACAGCGATTCCAGAAACGGCCAATGCGAGCCACCTATGTTTTGCATCCGCAATTCGGCGTACTTTTCGCATGGCATCAAATTCGTGCTTCCGACGCTCCAGCTCGTCTCTACTGGGGTCGACATCGCATTTTGGGAGAGGCATCAATGACTGTTTCTGCAGTTTCTTTACCAATGCTCGCCGGGTCTTCTCAACTAAGCGGTTGTTCACCTTTTTCCGCCCTCTTTCAATCATCAGGGCCCGAATGGATCCGATAACAATACCGAGGATGAGGATCCCCCCCGTTGCGAAAGGAAATATAAGACCCTGACCTAACAGAGTCTGCGGGGCGGGCTGACCCAGACCAATCGTCAGCAGGGTAAAATCTGACCAGTAGACGGCATCTGCGAAGGTCCATTTCTCTACCCGTGCGTAAATTGCTGCCCCGGCCAGGAGATAAACCAAAAAGACAATGGTCTGCAGCATGAGAGTCCTTTGGCTCTTTGTGAGTCTGAACTCCCGTCCATAATGACCGGTGTAGGCACCAATCACGGTCAAGATTAGTAACGAAGCCAGGACGAAGTATAGACCAGCGGCGATTGCTCCATAATAGTAGTTCTGGGTTAGTTCGCGGTTGGGGTCCGCAACGCTACGAGACACACCGGCAAGCAAACCAATTAATAGCGCAGAGGAGATATACCATCCGGCGATCACGATTGGGAGTGCAATAGTGAACGAAACTTGTCTCGCCATGATTGAAAGCAGAAAGAAGTTCGCGATCAACGCGCAACCTAACGAGACAGCATTCAGAACAATGACCCTGCGCTCACTATTAGCGCTCGGCCTCCGAAAAAAAAACTTCTGAAGGTGATCTCTGAAATCTTGACCAACCATGGTGGATCCACAATAGTCTCCTGAATAGTCTGTCCGGGCTCTACACCTTTCGTCTCTGGAGAGCTATATCTCCAGCTCTCTGCCAACGAAATCACACTAAAAGCATTTGCCATTGGCCCGAATGTGCCCTAAATCGACAACATATATTAGCCATCAGATTCTCTTAGTGCATTCAGTGCATGGATAAAGATCAGCCACATCCTCACGTACAGCAAGTAAAGGAATCGCCGTGCTCGTAATCCACCATCTGGTAGGCTGCAAAAACTGAGGCAATTGTCGGTCTGGAATCGCCCAGTGAAGCCGGGTTGGGCTACTCTCCCTGCTCGATCCCCGATCTTCCTGGTGATCTGGATTTACAGCGTCTCGAGTCTCCCCGATGGTTCGGTCAAGGCCAAGATCATTCATGGTGATGGTTTGAAATAAAAAATGCTTTGTGCTCGACGACTCCGATATTGTTGGTCGTGACAAGAAACGACCCTTGATATCGATATTCCAGATGCCAGGATTTCAAATCGGGATTCTCTCTTCTCATCCATTTCTTAGCATCCACTGCTTCCAGCTGCTCTCCTTGACGCGATATAGGCCACGAAATGTAGCCCATGGCATTCTTCAACGTTGAAAATCCGCTTCCAAGCTGTATTATTATATGCGGGGGTCGGATGACGGGTCGATCAAAGATAATACCTAGGTAATTAGCACGTGGGAATTTACAGATCACATCGGCCCGATTATCCAATAAAAATTAAAATATGTAGCATTAAAATATCATAGCACATTGATGATAATAATGTATGTACCATCGCCATTGGCTGCTTACATACATGTACATGTACATGTACCTATCGTTCCCTTAATACGTCATATGGATTGCTTTCCCTGGTTAGAAACATATCAGAGTTCCTGCCAAGAAAGTTTATCTCC
>NPHW01006206.1:0-10750 GCA_002240705.1 Elaphomyces granulatus | reverse complement strand
TAACGTCTGAGCTAGCTGAGGTAATATCATAGAAAGGGTACCTATCTACGGCCTATCATATTAGCAAGCTGTGGTATGATAGGCAGGCGGCCAAATGTTGATAAGGATCAACATTCATAAAGAGGCAGTGTCTGGAAAACATTTGCCATTAGTGATTGCTTGAAGAGATAGATATTATGCATATGTACCGATTCCAGAAACCCTGAACACGATCAATGGATTTGATTGTGGTATCAGCATATTTCTTTCCCTTCGCCTGGGATTCGGCCATGCGAGCAAGATCTCTTGCTTGATAATCCTCAGGAGTAAGCATAGTGTCACTCTTGTCGTGACCACAGCACCTGATTCGGCTTGGTGGGATTCTTGATGTATATACCATTATGTATCCAAGAGGAAAGAGTGTAAACGAGCGAGATACCAGACCATAAAGGCAATGAAGGCGTTGGAATTGGTCTTCAATGATGCCCCTAAATTTATGCATTTTGGAAAGCGTGCAGAAGCAGAAGAGTTTTCGACGCGCGCTCTAATAGTAATTACTCCGACTAGGTATGTACTCTCCGGATAATAAATAATACCCTCACCCGAGGAGCAGGGGCCACAAGGCGCCGAACGTAGTAGCTCGAACAACGCTTTGGAACCATCTCAACGGCAAAGGTAAGAATATTGCCTTCTATGCTCCTCTCAGTCCATTGCCCTCGGTTTCGTCGTATCTGCTATCAATTATCTTTCAATTCTTCACGAACTAGTTATTGGTATCATACTCTCATCTCTCTGTTGAGGGAGAGCTCCCCACCTTCAATCCCCCATGGCGGAACAACATCCTCGAGGAGCATCAGAATCTCCCAATGAGTCTGCCATCTCGTCCCCGAGGTCCAGCACAGATTCCCGCTCCTCTCACACGCGAACACCCTCGATAAGGGTCTCTCAGATCTCGTCAGCGCCGGCCCCGCACCGACAAAGCTATGTAGACAGCCGCCGGGGCATCCCCGCGTCTCCTCACGCACGGCGACCACCATCTCTCACTCAGTCTGCCATCCAGGCCCTTATAGATAATCCCCCGGTGCGGGCAGTCTCAGATCCAGCATTTTCGGGCCGGGACTGGCGACAGATATCGATTGGCGAGCTGGTGAGCTCGAACGACTTGAGGTTTGCGGAAGTGGATACGGGGATAGAGGAAGCTACAAACGTATGGACCAACCAACCAGACAACTAATAAAACAATTTAACACTGCCTCGAGCCCGATGCTAAATTGTTCCAGCTTTTGATTGACTCCGGTGCTGCGGTGCTCCTGATCCGAGAAACTCCCCAGGATACTTCCGTGATTGGGACATTTGACTACTCGGATCTGAATGCCTACCTCATGCTTGTGGTCGGATTATCACACCCCCACGAAGAGCAAGCCATATCCTTCCGCGAGTTAGCGCAGAAGGCGAGGGAGGGCAGCAAGATACTGCTGAAAGATGTCAAGGATCTTGGGGTGAAAGAACCCCTGACGACGCTGCCGGTGTCAGCCAGCCTCATGATGGCAGTGGAAACCTTTGGAAGCGGAGTGCATCGTATTATGGTGGTCAAGGAACGCAGCATGGAGGTTGTTGGCATAGTCAGCCAGTCCAGGCTGATCAAGTTCTTGTGGGAAAACGGTCGTAGCCTTCCGATCCTTGACCAGCTTTATCCTCTACATTTGAAGGATCTACGTATAGGCTCGCAGCAAGTCATCTCGATCAAGTGTGTGCCATCATGCTATCCGATCTTGTTTAATTCTGACCGTTACGCAGTGGTGACAAGCCGCTCTTTCATGCCCTGCAATTAATGAACGAAGAGGGTGTATCGTCGGTGGCCGTGGTGGATCATCATTTTAACGTGATCGGGAACATATCCACAGTGGATGTCAAGGTGGGTTTCTTTGCAGAGAGAAGCTGAAGCGGGCCAGTATTGATGAAGACAACAGCTTCTTACCAAGTCATCTTCCCTGCCGCTCCTGCAGAATACTTGTATTCATTTCATCTCGGTGATTCTTTCGACTCGAGGTATGAACGAGGGCAAAGATTCATTCCCAGTATTCTACGTTAATCCAAACTCGACACTCGCCCATACTGTTGCCAAACTTGTTGCTACCAATTCGCATCGGTAGGTTTATCCTCCCAAAAATTTTCTTTCCCTAGCATTCCTGATCTTGTAACGACTCTCATTTTCCTATTTGAGTTGTTGTTATGGACGCTAAAAGAGTCCTTTTCTACTATAGGCTGTGGGTGACAGATCCTCAATCTCCCTCGTCATCGGGGCCACCAACGCCTTCTCAGTCGTCCATCCATATCCCCATCGGTCCTCCATCAATTGCGGTCCCACAATCACCTCAGCCTTCCCCGCTTCCTTATTCTAGCAGTCACAGCCACCCAATACCTCCTAGCTATCCGTACTCACATGGTTACCCAAGTCCGCCATCTTTACCACAATCTCCAACTTCGATATCTACCTTGACTTCCACGATTACTTCATCGATTTCGGCGTCATCGCTTCCAGGAACACGTCTGTCCGGTCGTCTGGTTAGTGTTGTTAGCCTTACGGATATCCTGAATCTTTATGCTCGAGCCAGTGGATTGAGCCCAGCGGATCCAGCTGAATCCCGCAGTCGAAGGCGCAGAAGCAGCAGCTCTAGCCTCGGTGTACGCAAGAGTGGTGATATCGGCCGTGAGATTGGTTCACGCTAGTGGATTACGATCACTACTTCGAGCTTGCAATAGTTTCTCAACCCGAATTGAGGCAGTAGGTTGGTGAGAGAGCATGAGGGTTTTAATCTGGGTTGTCAAGTGGATAATCTTATCAGACGCACGAGCCATTGGGCCAATGCAAATTACCGAGCCTGTATAGATCCCCAATGGGGCTTCTAGTTTTCGTGGCGAGCACTGACCCGGTCTTTCGTCTAGGTCCCACTTCTATCTCCTGCATGCCCCTATTTGTGTTTGAGTCGGCACCAAGATGTCGATTAAATTATTTTTTTTTGTTTTCTTTTGCTTTCTGTGGATTACTCCGTTTGATGGATAAATTAATGATTAGTTAATAAGACTTACGTTTCAGTTCCGGCCTGCTATCCTTCATTCAGTCAGACTTTGCGCCAGTCCTATGTTTTCTACTTCACAAGTAAGCAGGGCATCGAAATTTGACCTTTTTTTAAAAAAAAATAAATAAATCCGAGCTCAACCCATATACATGTTCATTCATTCCTTACCTCTAAAGTGATAATTACCTACTGTTTATCTGTAAACTCAAAGTCGGACCCTTGAAAGGGTTAGAGCTATTTCGCAAGGACTTTAGGAGAAAGTTGGAACTATATAGGTTCTCAACCGTTCTCTTGATATTGTGGTTTCCAAATATATAGTATGGAATTGGAAGGAAAATCAATAGGAATGGGACATGAAAATGGGCTGGAGAAACTGAGAATAGTTTCAAGCTGGAGGTTCTACTCCTCTTTCCCTCTTCTTTTCATCCCCAGCTTATTATGATATATATCAATATTTGTACAGTCCACGATCCTTGTTACCATCTTAGTTACCATATCTAAGATAATCTAACCCTTTCCTGTGTGCTTTGTCTGTCCACAGCTTCATCAACGGCGTTCTGGCGAACGTCTGGTCGCAGATTCCACAGTGGCTACAGCCTCTTGTCCTCGAATCAATCTGTCGAAATTGGATACCCCCACAGCTTCTCTAGGCTCCTATGTTTCTTCGCGTGCGGTTCATACGAGCAGGTCTGACCTGCCTACATACTACGGTACTAGTATGGACAGCTCGAATTCCAACTTGTCCAAGCTATCTAGTACTCTATCATGATAGGTCGGGGCCTAGGTAGTTGCATAATGCCCCTCATTTGATGCCCCTCTTTGAGGCTCATAGGTATTCCCTCACTCCAAGGTGGTGTCTGCTCGTTATATTTCCCTAGATTGCCATCATTTCCTAGGGAAAGGATATCAGTATACTACATTTTCTCTCTTATCCAGACTGAAAGCCAAGCACTTCTCTATACCTCCTGCTAAATCGCAATACGCAACAGAGACAATCACCAAAATGGACCAGGCGAGGCTCAAACTGACCGAGGAACTACTCCAAGGGATCCGTGTACCGGAACCGCCGCCCAAAAATTTCTGTCCCCTCGAAGCAAGCGATCCTCTTCTGAAGAAACATGGT
Organism: Elaphomyces granulatus; assembly: GCA_002240705.1. NCBI lineage: Eukaryota > Fungi > Ascomycota > Eurotiomycetes > Eurotiales > Elaphomycetaceae > Elaphomyces > Elaphomyces granulatus. The sequence continues at coordinate 6,568 of NPHW01006206.1, read as the reverse complement.
CTACCTCGACGGCCCAACAAAGACCGTTATCCCCAGCTATATGCTAGCTGGGAGCGGTTGATGTCTCGACCACTTACTCTTGTCCAGCCGGAGTTTGAGATTATTACCGTTGCCCGATCCGCTGAAACTACGAAAACAAGCAAGACATGGTCAGGCGCAGTGAACAGAGATTTAGAGTCTGGAGACAAATTCAATTACATCCAAGCCTCTTGGATGGTTCCCAAACCATTCCCACCGAACTCCAGCTGGAATGGCACTTCGTGGACTGAAACTTCCAAGCATGATTGCGGGATCTGGGTTGGAATCGGCGGCTACCATAGCACGCACAATATTATTCAGGCCGGGACAGGAGAATATGTTTCTGTCAACAAAGATGGGGACATCACCCGAGGCTTTCATGTCTGGTTTGAGTGGTTCCCTGCCCATCAAGTTACATTCGCAAACTTCCCCGTATGCGCCGGAGAATTGGTTAGCTGCGTAGTCGAATGTCCTAATCCCGACCTCGAAAACGATACAGATTCCTCATCTGAGGATAATGACGATGAAGAGGATGCGAACGTTAGAATGCCACCAAGAGCCACAAGGCTAGCAACAAGGATCAAACATTCTGCAAGGGAGTCAGTGAAAGAGGGCGATGATGACTCTACCGATTACTACGAAGCTACAGGCAAGGTGACATTTATCAACCAATCAACTTGCACCTATACAAGTGTCGGGATGAAATTCAAAACATCGAAATATAAAGACAGGTTTGTGGGCGATTGTGCAGAGTGGATAGTAGAGGGTCACAAGCAGAAGCAGGATAACAAGAAGTCAACAATGCCATTCCTCGGTGCCACTTTTATGTATGATTGTTTGGCTACGACAGAGAAGTACAAGTTTAAGAATCTGAAAAATGCAGTGCTGGTCGATTTGGTTGAGGAAGGGAGTAACATAAGTCTATCCTCGGCGGAAAAAGAGAACGACACAGTCCTTGGAGTCTTTACTTGGCCTCGAACTGTGGATATGAAAGAAGTTTCGCAGGAGGATTACAGTACCACTGACTCCGACTAGGTAGGCAGTTATTTAAGGCTGTTTGACGCTCGCTACATATGTATGCAATCATAGTGGTTCAGGAGAATAGTATCGATCCGTCTTGAATTACTGGCGGTGCTGTTTTCTACTGTTCGCGTTACTCTATTTGTTTTAACAAATTGGAACATAGCAAACTATTTTAGTTGACTATTTATTTTAACTATATATACAGTATTATTTGAAGTGCTTTTTCTTTTCACTTTGGCTGTCACATGTGTGTGTTGAGTGTCCTTCATAGTTGGGCAAATAGATGGTGAGATATGTATGAAAATAGAAAGAAGGAAAATGATGTATATGTATGCATGTGGATATGGATATAAAAATATATACCGAAAAGAATTGGTAATATACAAAAAGAGCTCGAGCGTAAACTCTAGACCACAAATGGTCTCTAACAACTAGTGACTGCTCTAGCACTTAATGCCAGAGGGTAAACCAAGGCAATTGGTGCTGGTTTTTCCACCGGAGATAGACACGCTATCCCATGTCCACTCCGAGCAGCTTCCTTGGCAGCAACCGATGTTGATCTCCGTCGCAGATTTAGAGAGGCTTCCATTAATGTTGGATAGGTTGACGTTTGTAATGGGTATACCACCCGTAGGGTTGCCGCGGTACCTGCCAGTGCTAGTATAGTCCTGGCGAATAACGATACCATAGCTGGTAATTCCACTAAGGGTGATATTCTCGTAGGTGATATCGTCGATTGAGCCGGTCTCACCGTAGAATACCTTGATACGAACGCCTATTTATCGTTGTCAGTTTTTCATGTCGCTTCCAAATCTCAAATGACTGTGGGAAAGGGAAGCATAAATAAGAAAGGGATTCGGAGCATGCCATTCTGCGAATTGACGACTTTAGAGTTTGAAAAGGTGACGTTGGAGACGACGTTATCGTCTCGTCCACCAACAGACCCTATGGACAGCCCGTGTCCACCGTGGCAGTAGCAGTCGGTGACGAGTATGTTCTGCGGCAATTGTTAGTCAAATGCAGCGATTTGAGGGAATCTATGATTGAAGATCGTCTACCTTTCCAGAATTTATTGCGATACAGTCGTCTTGATTGTACACTTTAGCACCCGTGATAGTGACACCTGTGCTCTGGGCGATATCAAATCCATCTGTGTTGTGGGCACCAGTACTGTCTCCGGCGGAGTTGTCGATGGTGACCTGGGATAAAGTCAAGTCCGTTGAGTCATCAATACAGAAGACATGCACCGGTGAGTTCTTGATCGTAACACCCGTAATGGTGGACGAATCTAGATTTTGGGCGGCGAAAAATCTGGGCTTCTTCTTGCCATTTCCGCCCTTCCCATCCCACCAGCGGCCGCCATCCCCGTTAATAACACTGCCCAAAGCACCTGTGACGGTGATGCCCGATCCCGAAATGAGGATCAACGGGCCTTCCCATTCTGAATATCCAAATGTAGTTTCGCCTTCGAAAGTTACCTACGGAGAATCAGCCACAGCCAAGGGGCATGGACTTTTCGATGGAAGAAGATATTGCATCCTGTTCCTATTTAGCTAGAATCGTCGACTTACAGTTGTTCCTTGGCCCAGATTTGACAAATCCAGAGTCTCTCCAGCGGGCACAGCCACGTTGTTCAAGGTAATTGTCGAACAGGACGATTTCGATGCAATTGCAGAAGCTGCTCCCGTTGAGCCAGTGAATGTGCAGTTCCCATCTCCATAGTAACTAGAGGACGGGGTTGGGATTGCAATGACAGCCGAAGACCCCAATAGCGCGAGGGCAACCAGTGCACTCCGAGCACCCATGAGGCTTAATAATGAATGTAAATTTTCGAAAAATGAACGAAAGAACGAACGAATAAACGAGAAACGAATGAACAAAAAACGAAGAGCGAATGAGCGAATGAAAGAGAGAATGAATGAATGAATAGAAAAGAACGAAATTAGCAACTCGAAGGAAATCCGCTATTCATATACATAGGATAAAACATGACCACTGCTATCTAGCAGAGACTAGAGGGCCTATGGACGATAGACTAAACAAAAGCGCCCCATCCCGGAAAATAACCCCATGAGAGGAACAAACTCCTTTTAGACTCAACCTAAATCGCAATTTGTCGGGGAGGAAGATAGTGCGGATTGTGACTGGGTGGAGTCAATATATAGACGTCAAAAAAGGATATATAGTCCATATGCATGAGCTTCATGTGGGGACTTCGTATAAACAAGTGACTAATGATATATCAGCAAAACAGAGTTCATATAAGAAATATCAATTGATGAATGAGTGGAAGAATAAAAACGTTAGCCCTCAAGCGTACATATGTATATAGTGTAATAGTTGACGTACTCAAGAATTTACATATAAATCCAACGGGATCGAAGAAGCACCTCTCAGGAATTGCCATAGTTAATGGTTACAACCTAGCGATTCCGAATAAAAAAAGCGAAACTGCCGTCAGCAATTAAAACCCAATTGAATTAATTGCACCTACCTACCTAGTGTACAAAGGACGTATGCTCCCTCTAAGCTGCAGGAATTGAGAGCATGTTGCTTCCCCGCAGAAATTGCCCTGACCATGTCCGTGGGTACGTTTCATCGGAGGAAGGGCTAGGCTGAAACAGACTCGAACCCCTATTATATCAAAAAATTACGACCGTCGACTGCAATTTTGCAATAATGGATCATGATCAGGATAGTTAATGACAGTTCAATTCGGTGGGTGGTCTCAAAATCGAACAATCATAACTAATTCAATCTAGACTCTAGTTGCACTAGATTGTAACTAATTGGCCTCCATAGCTTTTTTATGGTATGTACATACGTAGTGTACTATGATATGACCATTAAAAAGATAAAATAAAAATAAAGTTACCTAGGTACCTTTATATCTAGGGGAAAAAAAAAAAAAGCATCAGATCGCGCCTCGTCAATTGAGTTTGATTTGAGCGAGGCGGTTGCCGTGAGCTTATCATATTAATTCTTTTTGAAACGATGTTGGATGTTTACCTATCCAATATGTATAGTCCACTAGTAATGCCCTAGTGATGTACCCTACTGCGCCACTCCACTGTCTTCATGTGGCATATCATAAGAGAGAGTAACATTTGGATGTAGAGGTTCAGACCGCTACCATATCATATTCATATACATTCTCCCTATGAAAATACATATGAGGAGACAGAAAGGCTCATAAAATCCACTACATCTATGGTCGCTGGGGAGTCTGTGCTAGTTACTAGTAATGTCTCGGCAATTTGAAGACGATGTAGTAGCACTAGGGACCCTGGCTATATGTCATCAAGAGCATCTCCACTATCTATATGATCATATCATTATGTAGGTTTGGGTCGTTAAAACTTATACTAAAGGTCCTATGATGTCGATATGATATTACTTTCCACGTGTAAATTAACTAGATCTCTGCGTGCGCCTACTCTTCTTACATCCTGCTTGAGCTTCTGAGCTCGCTTTTATTTATAATCAAAAAGCCCGTAATCGCAATTATTATCCCCGGGGGAATTATTATTGCCCGCCAGTAGATAGTGCATATGGGTCTATATCCTTGGCCTATGATTGGCCCAGCAACTCTGTGCCCTCAGGCTCGTCTTTTTTGATATATCAAGTACAAATATTGCAGCAGCAATAACATGAATCAACTCATAAGCTTATTACCAAGCAGTTGCGTAACTCAGCCATTCCATTATATTCCCTGCCTGTGGGAGGCAATATAGTACGGTACTATAGTGTCCGGAAAAGTTCCCTTTTCTTTCTCTCGCTCCTTCGGACTCTTCTCTCTTGCTGTCGCTGAATCTATTTCTTCTCTACATGTATCATAGCAGCTTCAGCACATTGTGCAGCTTCTTCTATAATAATTCCCCAAAGCTCACGAGCTCGTTAAACCGTATTAGAATTGTAAATAATTGCACACTTTACTGCTATACCATTATTTGAATTCGTGATTTTCGGACGGCAGGCTTCCATCTCTTCTATTTATGCACTATGACTTTACCTAGATCTTCAGTTCATGTTTTAAGAAGATTCTCAGTGGAATGATCATTGAAGTTTTGAAACTTTTTGCAAATATCACCGAAGGATAGAATTTGAAGGTTCACTTGATGAGAGTTTCTCTTTATAAAGCGTCTGAGATTGATCTTATGTAGTATTCTAAAGGTGTATAAATTAGTAGATTTATATCCACTGTAAGTTGGTATTCTGACTGTGAAAGCTGTGTGCTGAAAGCTCTCTCAGAATAGACCAAGGAAGAATATTTTTTTGAGGGGACGTTATCCAGGTCTATATTGTATTGTATAAGTGTGTAAGAGCTCTGCTGCTCTTTTGTTTCGCGGTGAAAAATAGTCATTCACCCAGCTGCCAGACGGCAAATAATCAAATCTGACCCGCAGGGCCATAGTTACCTGTCTTGAATAACTGCAGTATGTATTTCCGGATTCTGTCTGAAGAATCTGATATTTACGTGCATAATAGTTGGTTTGCATTCCGCAGTCCCGCCGTCCCAGATATCATAGCGTCAGGACGCTTGATTCCAACGATTTCTTCGATAAAATTGCGTATCATCTCGTTCGAATGAGCCAAGCCACGATCTGCAAGAGTGTTATATCCATTTTATAAGCTACACTGATTGTTGACTCTTGAGTAATTAATGATTCTCGTAACTTGATGTCACTTGACGCGATATGTCGGTGTCTTTTGGACAGCATAGATTGGCCAACACCAATAACGAGTACTGTACTTTTCGCGATTGGAGAGTAATTAATTTGTTCTCCCGATTGCAAGAATTCTATAAGTCTTCGAGAGTCAAGTTGATTGGAGCCATATTATGTATGATCGAGGGAGCTGCGGTTGTTGGGGGAAATATCATACTAGGTGTTTTAAAAGTTCGTGGTATGTACCTAGCATCAGCTGCAGGCGGTTATTATGAGGGACTGTAGTTATCTAGGTAGTAGGTAGGGAAATGCATGGTTCATTATTGAAGAATTAATCTGGGACTGCCTATATCCGCAGTATATGATAGGCTAGATATTTTAAATATTAGGATAACCTATGGAGTATTCATTCCTACGATACCCCCAGCTACAATTGAGGCCCACCCTCGAGCCCTGCCTGCAAGCCCTTTCAGGAGAGCACGGAGCAAGTACATAATAGGAAGTCCACATAGGGTGTGCAGAAGCACGGAGCGTTGAGTTGAATTGCTTATGATATTATAGGTCCGTTGTTTCAGATCAATCTTTCTCCACTACGATACCACAAGTATGGTGCTGGGTATGTACACTGCTCGGCCATTATTTATTTTATTTGGACTGGCCATCCGCTCAATAATGCCCTGAAACGGGGAAGGCAAATAATAGAGGATTGCAATCTAGGTATATGTATGCTTCAATAATCGCACTAAGCACGTTGACTTTTATTACACAGCTCAAAGGCGACCGCTTTGCTGCCAAACTTACACACTTTGCTGCGTTATTAATAATTCCCCATTATAGACAGGGAGGCAACTATCCCCTGC
>NPHW01006202.1:0-13529 GCA_002240705.1 Elaphomyces granulatus | reverse complement strand
CTCAGCGCTCAAAAAAAAGTTCCGGCAAAAGTCTACACCGCCGTCTTGAATAGGTTTAAGTAGTCACGTGAGCAGTACGCGGAGCGTTTTGGAGCAGTACGCCGAGCAGGTCTCAATTTGAATTGCCTCAGTGCCTCAGACCTTCAGATGAGGCAAGTAGATGTATATGGCTATTGTATTAACTCGTTTGTGAGTGAAATTGCTAGCAGATGCCTAGCAACCATCTATGGGCGCAAATTTGGAGGCCAGTATGACTCCCATTTCTTCACAAAAAACAAAAAAACAAAGCGCCAACGCTATGTAATAATAAAAGCACCACTAGCGCCAATCGGCTAATAAAGTGCGGCTAATAAAGTGCGGACAACAACCACTATGGCCCTACGATCCTGTTCATGCGCTCGCTCTCCTGAGTCCTTTTGCTTGGAATCTTCATTCGTCCAGGTGTAAACCTCATTCATATCGTAGAAAGGTCCTGTAGTGAATGTATGTGGTAAGAGTCCATTTTTGTGTCCATGCATATGATAAATACCTTCGTTTGTATAGGTATATTTTGGATGATTTCGATACCACATTGTATGCATTCCCTCCTGCTGGCACCCAATATATGTGATTGTCACTGACCTGGACTCTCTCTGTCATGGTCATGACATGACGAACCAGTCTACTGCAGTCTGCAGTAGACCGCTATCCCGTTAATTTGATTTCAAAACTACCCACACGGCCAGCCACAGGACGGATATTATTTTTATTATATGATATGTATATTACTGTAATGTATGTTAAAAGCCTGAGATATGACATGGCAAATAATTTTCCCAATCAACTTAACTTAAGTGAACAATACTTTACTATTCATCATTTATCATACTTCATTGTCAACACCAACTGGTGAATCTTTTGTTCAATAAAAGGGATGGATCAGAATGATCAGTATACAGGTATTGATAAGTCAATTGGGCATAAGGATGTTGGTAATGCACGTGTCGACTGCGGCGTTCTCCAACGTCATACGAAGTGCGGTTTTCAGGGAAATGATTGTAAAGGATGCTTATGTCTGCAAATAACATTTAACGAACAGATCGGCTTCAAATTCAGCAAGGCGAATTTCGAATTTACTTTCTCTGTATCAGATGCGAAAAGCGGGAAAAAATTCGAAGAGTTTGAAATTAATGTGCTCCCTGAAAGACTTCGTTATCCTCTCTCGAACAATGAGGACTGCCGTTGGTTATTCCAAGCATCGCGAAAGGCGGAAGGGAGTGATTATACATCGGCTCACTTGTATTGGTATGGCCAAAAGTCGGATCGAGAAGACGAGCGTACTGGTCCGTTTTATTTTGCAGTTCTCGTCAATAACCAGCAACATTCGGACTACAATTTCCAGATAGAGCTGAAAATCAATGCTCAGCTACATGGCGGCCGGAACAGGTTCTGGAACTTCTTTCAGCGGTCTTCAAGTGCATCTACGCAGATTCATGTACCTTTTGCAAAGAAGAATAACATCGATGAACCGATTAAGGAAGTGGACCGCCTTAACGGCCTTGTGATTGAACGTAAGTTCAACCTAGTACAACTTAGTACAACTTAGTACAACTTAGTACCATACTTTCGATGATAAAAGTTTAAAGTATTCTATTCTAACGAGGAAGAAAATACAGGTTTGAATCGCTGTGTCGCGGTCCGTGCGAGTAACATTACTATTCCTAAGACGATGACTATTCCTAAAAATCGTATGACGGATATTTGGCCTGAAATTGAGATCTTTGATTCTGTTGAGTCAGTTGGCGACCAAGATAGGCGAGCATATATACATCCGCATGTTTAATATTAAACTAACCAACCTACACGGCAGTTTAAGGGGAGCCGATATGTGGTTCTCCACCTGGATGAATATGACCGAAGGTTTTTTTGACCAGGTGTTTCTCGAGACAGATGGAGTCCAGCAAAGCAAAATCAAAGTTGCCATTCTTGACAGCGGCATCGATTTTGATCACCCACTTCTACGAGAATATCGCGAGACTGGCCAACTTGACGAAAAGCGCTATTTGGATTTTGTCAACAAAAATCCAACGAGGAAGGATAACAGCGGCCATGGCACCCATTGCGCTCATTTACTCTTGAAGACGGCGCCGAGAGCAAAGCTCTATATCGCAAAGGTCTATGAAAAGAACCATGCAGGTCCCTCCGAATATGACAACATTAAAAAAGTAAGTTGCCGCGACCCTCTGAGGGAAACGTATCAGTAACCATTCATATAGGCCATTATTCGCGCGGTAGATCAGTGGGATGTGGACATCATCTCGATGTCATTTTCGCTTGTTCTTCCTCCAGATGGCATCCGTAAAGCCATTGAGTACGCTCACCAGAAAGGGGTCCTGATGTTCGCGGCAGCATCAAATAATAAGCACAATGAGTCCAACCCTGTCGGCTTCCCGGCTTGTCTGGATGAGGTGATTGGAGCATACTCTTGCACGCACAAAAACCAACGGTCTCATTTCAGTCCGGATCCCAGGACCGTCTTGCCCAAACCAAGACCAAAATTTGCTGTGATAGGTGAACACCTAAGCGCAGCGTTTCCAATGGCTAGAAATCTTAATATTTCGGAGAAACGCTTGTCTGGAACGTCGGGTTCCACAGCTCTAATTGCCGGCATTGCGGCATGTGTACTTGAATTCTTGAAGGTAGACGGACACTGCAAACGTGCAAAGCTACCTCAGGCTTTGAGGGTCAATGAAATGGAAGCTGTGTTCAGTTGTATGACTGGGGACGTCACGCAGGCGCCTGACTGCTACTCATATTTAAAGCCGTGGCTGTTATTCGACCCCAAGCGTCCAGATCCACAAGAGACTGCGGCTGATGAAATTCTTCTTGCGCTTCAATCAACTAGCAAATAACTTTAATTCTAGTTGTCAGCTTTCTTTATACTACAGCACTACGTCTATAGCTACATAATCTTTACAAGATATTATAAGATACCTAGTACTATTACAGTAGTTCTTAGTAATGTGTTACAAGAGACCTCACTGACGTCGAATTCTGTGGTGATTCGCTTACACACCTAAATAGAGAATGCTTATTTTATAGATTCAATGCGAAGGTCAAAGAATAGCTAGATGAAGTATGAATTGATTCATATAGGCAGTTAAAGACAGGTGCGTCTTAGATTGATATGTATTCTTGGATGAACCTAATTATGAACTTGTATATACATTTTGTTGACAGGTATACTGCTCATCAATCTTCTCGACCTCGTCAGAAACTAATGTTCCGTCTGTGCCGTGTTTCTTCATTTTCGTCAACACCTTGGATTTCGACAAGGAGGGGATGAATGACATTTATTACATTATGTACATATATATCACTCACATCAAGGACACACTAGCTGATGGACCGCCACCGAGGCATCGGATTCTGCGTGAGTGGCGACACCGTGGGCCTCGGATGCGGTAGGTTATTTGGATTTTTTGTTTTCCTGCACTGACTTCCTCTAGGTACTGCTCAAGTTCGCCTATACGAAGTACGATGTCACACCATCTATGATATATAGCTAGGCAGACTTACATCCTGAGACAGTCAGATTTTATAATTAGTTATCGGCAATACAGCTGAGCTTCAAGTTATATGCATGTATATCCTGGATTACAGTATAGAGTCATAGACAGCTACTATGATAGGAGTATCATATCAAGAAGATTTTTCCGTAATATCATAGAGAAAATTAAGAGTAGTATTGTTCGGAGATTACTTAAACTATTAACTAATAATATTATTTGAATTCATACTAGCTATGTAGACCTTCTAGTATCTTTGTATTGCCGCAGCTACCTACTGCTTTTCATAGAGATTTATTTTTATAAGAGAGGTAGCGGTATCTGCCTTCCACCATCTGCAGGTTCTGTCCCTTTCTCCAACAAGAGATTTACAGTGTCCTCATGCCCATTCTCAGTAGCCCACCACAATGGCATGTGGCCAAAGACATCCTTGGAGTTTAGATCAGCATTACACTGCAATAGAAGATTCACAACAGTATTATAGCCAGCCCCTGCAGCCCAGGATAGCGGCATCCGTCCCATCTTATCGTTTAAATCGGGATAAGCACCTCTCTCACATAGTAGAAATTGCGTAATGCCTTGGTGGCCATATTTGGCTGCCCAGGAGAGCGGCATCCTGTCCATCTGATCTCTTGCATCAGGATCACATTTCTGATCGTGCGCGAGAAACTATCTTGATGACTATTTCCTGCTGCCCGGGATAGCGTTGCCCGGTCCATCATATCCCTTGAATCGGGATCACACTTTTTCTTATGCACGAGAAACCGCACAATGTCTTGATGGGCAATGATGATGGCCCTTCTGTGCTACCTAGGATAGCGGTGTCCGCTCTGATATCAGGATGAGCACCTCTCTCACATAGAAACTGCACAATGCCTCCATGACCCTTTTCTGCTGCCCAGGATAGCGGTGTCCGGTCTGTTTCATCCATTAGGTCAGCATGAGCACCTAAGTTCTCACACAAAAATCGCACAATGCTTTGATAGCCATTTTCCGTTGCCCAGAATAGCAGTGTCGGGTTTATCTCATCAACGAGGTCAGCACGAGCACCTTTGTCATACAGAATTTGCACAACGGCTTGATGACTATTCTCTGCTGCCTAGAATAGCGCTGTCTGGCCCCTGTCATCCTTCCGATCAAGATTCGAAGCCCCTTTCTTACACAAAAACTGCACAATGCTTTGATGGCCATTTTCTGCTGCTCACGATAGCGGCGTCCGGCCTGTCTTATCCTTTGAATCATATACACAAGAAACTGCACAATGTCTTGATGGCTCCTTTGTGTCGGGTCCATTAATGCATCCATGACCATGATTGCTTGACTGAGCGAAGAGTCCCTTTTCTCTATCATTAAAGTAGCTTGGTTAAATGGCTGGAGAAACGAATGGGTCTTCCCAATCTTCGACATCGAGACTGTTCGCTCCAAAATGGGATGAATTCTTGGCACGATCTTTGGCCTTTTGGCGATGGCCGTGTCAATGACCTTGAACCAGCTATTCCATCTGGTATCGTTATCGATACCCAAGCATACGCCGACTTCTTCTTTGAAGCTGGAGTGTAGTATCGCTGAACTTCGCAGAGTTACAGCGATACTGTGCAGCTTTCGGAGAGGCGTAATTCCACTCCAGCCTGCTGCACTGCCGTCTTTGATGTTTAAATCACTTCTCCCGGTCTCCGTTTTAGCAATAATCCCATGTTTTGTGTATGTTACCCAACAGTGAGAACTTGAAGTATGTACGCGGACACTTCAAGAATTGTTCTCTTGCGTGTAGACCCAACGAATTGTTTAGGGCTGACATCTCTTTGACACACGACGCAACTTATTAAACTCTGATCAACAACGGATGGAACCCAGAGGGAGAAGATCCAAGAGCAACTATGAGACAGTCATACGTATTCCAAAAGTGTCTAAAGATGCTATCGGTATCCTTATTACATTTGGAGACAAGTGGTGGTGTGGAAAATGCCAGAAAAAGGCCTCTGTAGAGGCGATGCACTGCAAGGAATGTGGCAAGTGCCACGGAGGCCAGGTCTGCTGGGAAAATCATCCTGAACTTGTTCCCAAAAACTGGAGACAGAATCAGAGGAATAGGTACTGAAAAATATATTGAAAAGACTGGTCACTGCTCGACCAACTACTGCAGCTGCAGGTCAAATCTCTGGACTTGAATATGGTGATCTTCATTTCAATGCGGAAAAAGAACCTCAATGTGAAGCTGTCTTTACAGACCCGACTGTTGGTAGAGACTTGACAATGGATAAAGACTGAAATAATCACTGATGCAGGCAGAAATTCAAATGACGTTTTTTAACCAACAATTCCAATATGTGAACAGGGACAGGTACCTACTCCTCAAGCAATGTCTGAACCTGATCTTCAGATTTCTGAAATACAATTGGATGCTGAATATGTGGCTGATATTGCCCACGAAGCACCAATACCTCCAGAAAATCCTATCGCTACGCGATGAGAGAAGGCAAAAGTGGTTGGACTAGGCATGAAGTCGGCCATTACAAGAAACTCGCTACAGGAAAGAAAGCATTCCAACCAGAACAACTTCCACCTAGTCGATAATCGTCTTCAAGCGACAATGGAATACGCTCTATCATCTTTGAAGATCAAACTTCAAATGAACAATTTTCGGAAAATTCACATTCCGAAGAATTTATGTCCTGACTTGAAGCTGAAGGGTGTGGACTATAGTTCCAATAAAGCCCAGCATGACTAATCTTTTGCCCGAGCTCGCTGGAATTTTGGCTTGATATCCTCCTCGTTCGATTCATGGTTTGCAGTCTGCTCGCTCCTCTTTCAAAAGTGTATAGGTAGTAATGAATCGGAGCAATTTATAAAGATGGAAGAGTTGGGAAACGGCTTTGACAAGCAATGACATTAAACCCCTTAAAAAAAAAATCGGTCTACATCCTTGGAACCTTGGACTTTAGTCTCTTGATGTAAGAGTGGCGTCATGTTAAAAGACATGGATTTTTATGATAAAAGAGTTTAAGGCTTCATAATTAACTATGTACATAATACGTCTTCTTCAAACATGATATAAAGGGTTAGGAAGAGCTCTGGTCTAGAAACAACAGAAAAAATCAAATCAATTTCTTACCGGCCGAAACTCGTGAGCGATACTAACTTGAAGGAAACACTCGACAACAGCAAGAGAACATGGAAAACGAAGCAGAGAAGAACAGGAGCTTTAAGAAAAAGCGACTGCAGGAACAGAAGACATCAAAAAAAAAGAAAGAAAATCGCAGAACAATCTCAAGGCTACATAAGAGTATTCCATGAGTTCTTTACCTGGTCTGATTTCTGATTCATGGGGTGCCTGAGATAATGCATATATCGCCATGTTCATGTGATCCGGCGTGCCTTTAGTCGGAAACGTATGATATTTAAAACAAAGGTTCAGTTTTGGGGAGTATCATGACTCGTCCGCGGTAATAATGATTGTTCACTTCTTCCTGAGCATGAAGTCAAGGAAACTCGATGTAGTAACAATATTTGCTCGCTGATAATTTTTTCGCTGACACCTTTCCATAACTCAATTCAATTAGCAAACATTGGTGGTCTTCCTTAGATATGTCACAAATCCCACGATCCACGAAGTCTCGATGGACAGCTACAATGATCGATGCCAACATCACCTCCACCGGGTTGTTCCGAGTCTCTAGCTGATATATTTTGCTAAAATATTCTCGAATGAGAGACTTTGCCTCGTCTAGAGGAACGACCTTAAGAAGATACCACATAATATGACTTGCTTCCGAAAATCGCTGTGCATCAAGCATATGCGAAAATACCCTTTTAAAAACGTCCCATATTCTGTCGTTTCCTGATAGCATGATCGGAAAATCCTTCAATTGTAGGGCAATAAGTATTTGAAGAATCAACTCAAGGAGGAACATTTCCTCATCAAGGTTACTACCATCAGTCGAGAGGTAACTGATTAAGTTTGACTCCCATTTATAAATAATTGACTCCCATTCATGATCAGTCATTGGAAAACGATCAGTTAAATCAGTCAAGGGGTGCAGCATGATTGGAAGTGACCGACAAACCTTCAGCGCTTCTGTGAGACTGTTTCCCGCGCGGGAGCCATTTCTACTGTGGATATCGGCGATCCCCTTATATAAAGCAAATATTTGCCATTCTCGGCTGCTCGAGTACTCGTCTTTCATGTACTCGTCTTTCATATTTTCAATGTAGTCTGACAGGTGTTCATACTGTCCTTGGCGAAGCAACCTATCGGCGTGCCACCTCCGATGTGTAGACAAGGTCCACATTTTTTCTTGCTGTGCCAAGTGACGGATGTACGGTGTTTCTGCAAAAAGTTCGGATATCGTGTATAATAACGTAGGTAGGATGCCAGCTCCGTAGTAGTAGTAATACTTTCAGAATTATCTGGTGTTGAGAAGAGTAATATCTACCATCGGCGCCCCCATATATATGTACTGCTCAGCACTTCTTAGAATTCGTCATTCTTAGTTGCCGAAGAGCGGGAATTCGAATTCAGATCTCAATAATAACTTATTAACCGTTGTAAAGTCTGTTCTTGTCTTTCCTTTTGTCAAGTTAAAATGTAATGTTAGTAAGTTATTATTAAAATGTAAATACACTCTTCGTTTCATTGATGGCAGCTGGCCTAAGAATCGGCCAACTAAGGCTGACAGACCCGCATTAGGGAATAATAATACTTAATTCACTTGTTTATTATTATTTTAATGATCACTCTTTTTATTCCGCTTCTCAAGTTAATAGAAGATTCCCTGCAAAATCAAGCTGGAACAAATAGATAACTTTTTGCTTTGTTCCTCTTTGTTCTCCTCATTCTCAACGGAGGCGGATCGAGGGTAAAGAAACTTATTACAGGAGGGTGCTATTAATGTGAGCCAATTACCACTAGATTCAAGTCTCCATATGGCATAGTGTAAGAGCTGAAATCGAAAGGCATCCCTGTTGGAATTATAGGTTACGAGTTGAGCCAGGTTTACAATAAAGATGCAAACGAACACTTAACTATAGCTGGGAGAGTTGAGAAGTGGTTGACTTTTTTAGTAGCTAGTAACTATCATACATTTATAAAGAGAAAGGGATATGCCCAAAGTGTCACGATAGCACGGTAGCACATGGATTTAAAGTGAGGTTTTTTATAGTCAGGGCAAGAAGTGGGGCTTGCACTTCAGAAAATGAGGCGTTTTTTTAATAGAAGAGAGATTGTGATAGACTAATAACAAAGACTATACCTAGGTAGGTATGTTAGAACACTTATTAATGAGAACCCCCGTCCACCTCAGTGACCCCATCACCTTTCTTATTAGACAGAAACCGCACAATGTTTTGTTTGCCCTTTTCTGCTGCCCAGGACAGTGGTGTTCGGCCCGTATTATCTGTTTTATCGACATCAGCACCTTTGTCGCAGAGAATCTGCACAATTTGCAGACCCGTTTCTGCTGCCCAGGACAGTGGTGTTCGGCCTGTATTATCTGTTTTATCGACATCAACACCTTTGTCGCACAGAAACATCACAGTGTTTTCCCGGCCCTTTTCTGCTGCCCATGACAGTGGTGTTCGGCCTGTATTAGCTGTTTTATCGACATCAGCACCTTTGTTGTACAGAAACTTCACGGTGCGATGCAGGCCCATTTCTGCTGCCCAGGACAGTGGTGTTCGGCCCGTATTATCTGTTTTATCGACATCAGCACCTTTGTCGCACAGAAACTGCACGATGTGTTGCCGGCTCTTTTCTGCTGCCCAGGACAGTGGTGTTCGGCCCGTATTATCTGTTTTATCGACATCAGCACCTTTGTTGTATAGAGATTGCACGCTGTGTGTCACGCCCGTTTCTGCTGCCCAGGACAGTGGTGTTCGGCCCGTATTATCTGTTTTATCGACATCAGCACCTTTGTCGCACAGAAACTGCACGATGTGTTGCCGGCTCTTTTCTACAGCCCGGGACAGTAGGCCCGTATTACAATCTGTTTTATTGACATCAGCACCTTTGTCGCACAGAAGCTGCATGATGGCAAGATGGCCCGTTTCTGCTGCCCAGAACAGTGGTGTTCGGCCCGCATTATCCGGTTTATCGACATCAGCACCTTTGTCACACAGAAACATACAGATGACTCGCCAGCCGCTTTCTGCTGCCCAGGATAGGGGTGTCCGGCCTCCCTTATCTTGTAGATCGAGATGACTACCTTCAATCTCACACAGAAACTGCACAATGTCTTGTGAACCATTCTTGTTTCCTGCCGCCCAGGATAGGGGTGTCCGGCTCATCTTATCCGGTACAACAACTGCACCTTTCTCCAACAGAAGTCGCACAATGTTTTCACGGCCCTCTCCTGCTGCCCAAGAAAGCGGTGTCCGGCCCATGTTATCAGCGCAATCAAGAAGATGCCTTTGCTCGGAATCCTCACATAAAACCTCCATAATGTCTTGATGGCCTTTTTCTGCTGCTCGGGAGAGCGGTGTCCGACCTCCCTTATCTCCTAGATCGGTCTGAATAACTTTCTTACACAGAAGCGTCACAGTTCCTTGATGACCATTCTCTGCTGCTCGGGATAATGGCGTCCGGCCCATCTCATCCGCTGCGCTAGGAGAAGCACCTTTCTCCCACAGAAGCTTCACAATTTTTTGATAGCCATTCTCTGCCGCCCATGAAAGCGGCGTTCGACCATTCTTATCTGTTGAGTTGCAATCGGCTCCTCTCTCGATTAGCAGCTCCACCACCTCCCAGTGTCCGCCCTCTGCTGCTAATGATTGTGGTGTACGACCCACAGTCGTCTCCTTGGGGGTAATATCAATCTCATTAGTGTCCAGTAGATGCCGCACAGTCTCTGTGCACCCATATTCCGCTGCCCAGAGCATCATCGTTTGAACGTTAGGGTCTCCTATTTCAAGCAATAATTGCACGATATTTTTATGCCCGTTTGCTGCTGCTGTTTGTAACGCTGTCCATCCAAGCCAATCCTTTAGTTGTACACTCGCTCCCTCGCGAAGCAGTAATTGTACTAATTTCTTGTTCCCATTCGCTGCTGCAAGGTGAAGTGCAGTATGACCAGTTCCTCGTTTTTGTGTATTAATGTATGGCCCACCGGTTTTCGGTAACGTTTCCGTATATTGGTGGTTCTCCGTGTAGGCAAGAACATGTAAATCTGGTCCGCTCAGGCTGTCCGAGCTGATAGGCTTGGATCCCAAGGTCGTCAGCCAAATTAAATGAGGGTTAAAGTGTCCCACTTGGGTTTCTATTTTACCGACGCTACCTCCGTCGTACGACGATTGAAATATTCTTTTATCTATTTTTCTTTCATCAAACGGCCACGGCCAGATGCTACGTAGGCGGTTCAAGAAATTTGTTTTTTGTGGGTCCAAACCGGCCGATAAATCTGTTGCCATCACTCCAGCAAAATGGTGGTAGAGTTGTAATCTAATATCGCATTCTGCGAGAAAATCCTCCATGACATCACACTGGAGAGCACTAAGCCTTTGAAGACAGGGCAAAATACCAGGGAGCCTTGGTGCTAAGTTTGCTGACATGGTCAAGAGGTTGTGTCGATATGAATGTTGCAAGGCAACCAGATTCCCTTCATCGGTAGGACGGTAGTATTTGTTTCCATCATTCAATCCACCGAGCCAACGGTCACACTTAATCCCACGATCCACAAAGTTTCGACGGACAATTTCCGTGGTCGATACCACGGCCACCTCTAGGTCGTTTTGAGTTTTCAACTCTAGGTCGCTTTGAGTTTTCAACCGACGAACATTGCTAAAATATTCTTGAACGAGAGACTTTGCCTCGTCCAGAGGAACCACCTCGAGAAGATACTGCAAAATCCGATGTGCTTTCCAAAAGTGCTTTGCAAAGTTTGCATCAAGCATATACGAAAATGACCCTTTAAAAATGTGCCATATTTTGTCCTCTTCGAGGCTCTCTGGTAGCATCGTCGAAAATAGAGTCGAATTTTTTTGCACGGCAACAATTATTTGAAGAATCAGCTCAAAGTGGTGCATCTAACGAAGCATGATTAGTTGACAAGTTAGCAGCAAGATTGTATTTGTAATCTCACCTCGATATCACTCGGTTCAGTACTCAGGGTGTAGCTGATTGAAAGCGACTTCCAAACATCCAACGCTGCTCTAAAAGAGTTTTCCAGTGAGCCTTTTCTATGAATGTCGGCGATCGCCTTCATTAATGTAAATATTTGCCTTTCTCGGCTGCTGGAGATCCTTTTTTCTGCATATTCACTGTAGTCTGACAGGTGTTTATAAAGTCCTTGGCGAAGCAAACAATCGGCATATTCAACCATTGCCAGGTACCCGCCCTGATGTGCAGACAAGCACTCCTCAAATAAGGCGTGAGCTTCACTGAACAACCCAAGATGGTTTAATCGAATGAACTCTTGGAGCTCTGCCATCACATCTTCCTCGATACGGCATTCATCAATGGTCAAAGTAATTACATTGTCATGTTCCGTCGTCTCCATTTTTTCTTGCACCAAGTGACGGTGTTTTTGTCGTGGTCAAAAAGAGGTAGTATTTGAATAACAGCTCTTAGATTATGCAAAGAACATTAATAAATAATTTATGCTGTGGGCCGTAAGGTATATAGATTCCGGTAAGTGGCCAACAGTGATGGTGTTAGTACCGCTAAATACCTATGAAGCCTACCTATCATACCCACCCGAATTTTTCGCATCTGTATGCCTGATTGGGATGTTCTAGTTTTGATGGTATTTTAAATAGTATATGTATGTGGGCTTCCGTCGCTTACGAGTTGCGTGCAACTTGCTGCGGAAATGATAGTAATGATACTACATATCCCTGTGACATTTTGATCCACTTTGAGCATGTTATTAGTTCAAATCCGAATTCTCCCATAAGCGGTTAACTGTTGGACGAATACAAATTAGTTAGGGGATAGTAATATTGCTTCACTTAAAACGATTTAGGCCAGCCTGTTTACGGCCTACAGTGTATTTTGTAAAGGGGACTTCACACTTGGCACTTTTAATAATCGAGTAGATAGTACATAGTAAAGATGGCTTCGTATCTGGAATCTTCAATAACCAAGGGGAGACCCGCTGCCCCTTCTACCGGCACGCCATCATAGTACTGTAGGAAGTGAGAAAGCCCGTGGTTGCATTTTATGCAGGCAGGCGTTAGGAGTGAGAATCTATAGACAGCTGTAGCAGCGTGGGCAGTGATACAGGGAAAGCCTGTCCTCCATGTTAGCAATGTAGGTAGCAATTAAGGGATTGAGCTGTGAAAACCTAGAGCATGAGAAATCGCCGCGGACGACTACATACCATAGCCATTGGAAGCAGAGCAGCGAAGAGGTCTGTGTTGGAATAAGCATTTATGCAGAAAGGGATCAGGAGTGCAGGTTGAAGAGAAGGCCTGCAAGGCGAGAATGCAGGGTAAACAAAGGCTTGGAAGCGGTGGCAGCACATGGATCTGAAGTTCTGAAGGGGGGGTTCCTTTTTTTTGATGGAGGGCAAGAGGATCCTTAACTTAATGTAAGTTTCCTCCATTGCATCCAGACAAAAAAAAGGGAAAGACAGGGGCTGGGGGGCACTCTTTCGTCCGCTGAGACAATGCACTATTATGCAGGGCAGCAGGGGTTTGATTTTGATGATCGAGAAAAGGCCCCTGCTTAGTGCAGCAATGAGGCAAATTGTACGTTGTCTTGGACAGGTCGCTTATTAACTAAACTCTAAGCCACACACCTTTTTTCTCTCTATATGACTAGGGGGTGACCTATGGACAATTCCATGAGGACATTGGGCGCAATTATTAGGCACGCCTATTCACTGAAGAGACTGAAGAGGAGCATGATTCCAGGGAACGCCAGCATCCTCAGTCGAAACTACTGTTTAGCCGCACGGTCCGCACCGGACTTGATAGTTTACTGAGGTAAGGGAAGAAGAGGAGCAGTATGGCCTACGATTCAAGGAAAGCCTATGTACCGATATCTAC
>NPHW01006197.1:0-16981 GCA_002240705.1 Elaphomyces granulatus | reverse complement strand
GCCTTGCCCATGAGGCCTTAGGACCGCCAAACACACTTCTCTCCTCTCATCTGCTCCCCAGTAGGCACGAGAATGTTATGTTGTAGCATGGGAATTGTCTGCCTTTTATAGACAAATACTTAAAAACTATGATAATTAACACTTCCTATAAGTAATTGATCTTTTCATATATCATAGAACATGTAACAAAGGAAATAGTCATTGCACTTGTCTCAGCTTCTCAGATGACTCTTGAATGGATTGCAATCCTGTTTAGGCCTGAGGCATCAATAGTTACCATAGTTCGATAAGTCTCAAGGGTCCCTCACTATCTTGGAATACTACGGTTCATCGATGAAGCCTTCGCGTCGCGAATCCCATCAGCCTGCTCTGGACCTTGTCTCGATGATCATAATACCCAGGAAATCTCACAATTTTCCAGATTGAACTTGAACTGGATCGAGAGTCGGGGAAGAGAATGCTGAATATTACAGAAAATAATAATATGATGGTTGGGTTTACAACGAATTGGCATACTAGCTGGGTCTGCAGGCAAGAACGGACGACAAATTTGGAATCAGACAGCGCAGAGTTCGTGGCTCAAGGCAGCAATCATGGAGCACGCTTTCCAAAATGTGGCCGATGCTTACATACTTAACATCATGGGGTATCTCAAAGCCATCTACGAAGTCCATTTGAAGGAAAGCGCCGTGCAAATAATCCCCCAAATGCACTGACGATGCGGAAGAAAGAGTCTCCGGCACCAAAGGGACAGGCTG
This sequence comes from Elaphomyces granulatus, assembly GCA_002240705.1. NCBI lineage: Eukaryota > Fungi > Ascomycota > Eurotiomycetes > Eurotiales > Elaphomycetaceae > Elaphomyces > Elaphomyces granulatus. Next base: position 16,223 of record NPHW01006197.1, on the reverse strand, counting down.
AGAACTTCAATCGATCATCAGCAGACAGACCGCAATACTCACACATATGAGTATCAAGCGATAGGTAATCCTGGTGGAAGCAATACCTATCTCTACCCCATCTTTGCCCCAGGTTGCTCCGGACATCAACCCCTAATCAATTTGCAAAAGCAGGTATGGGTCAACAGTGAGAGACCTTACTGATGACCCCGGGGTTCTTACTTGACTCCGGGCAGCACGCCGCCCGAATTCCTGGGGCCTCGCTGGTTCAATAGTGGGCTTTCCAAGTGGAATCTATTCCTTCGTGATAGGCAGGTCTTGTCAATCACAAGTCCATATGCACATGGCAAGTCTGCCATGATGAGTAACACAGTTGTCAGTGCAGCATACCCAGCAAGGAAATGGCGGATATTTAAATCCATGAATCAAACATAACTATATTAAGGTTGCCTTTGGAATCCAGATTTTCTGGATGGAACAACACAGGGCTGTCTAGCTTCAGATTACCTGATGAATTCGTAATCACACGCATTTGAATAATAATAATAATAATAATAACAGGTTCACTTCGCCCGGGCGGTTTGAAAAGATCTATTGCATATAAACCTCTCTTATAGAGGATCTTAGGATTCCTGTAGGCATAGGGAATTTCGGTGGTTGAAAGGCGTAGAGAATTCCTAAAGGCATAACGAATTAGCATAGGAAATTTACATAGGTACGTAGGCACAACGGAGGTGGGTAGAGAATTTCATCATGTGTGTGTATCCGCTAAGTATCCTTGATCTGTTTTGGAGAGCTGCACTAGTAGAGTATTCGTGGTCGCAGAAAGTGAGATGGATATTAACCACTATCGGTCGCAGCATTTGGTCAGATGTCTGGGGTCTCTGTTGCTCTCCAAAATCTCGTGTGAGAAGAAAGCAGGAGATCAGGTTGAATAAGATAAATATCTTGCCCCATCAATAACATCAATGGGAAATACACTATATAGGAGTTGTCAGCGCACGCACCGACGTCTTTAAATGCGAGCCAAATCTATTGTTCACGACATCGTTCCATATCTTCTTGCCACTTGGCAGCAAAATACTCAAATCAAACGACGACCAAGATTGAGTCACTCCATTTCTATCCACCTTTCCATCTCTACATCTTTATTACATATCATACTATGATGCGATTTAAATTCTAGTGGTTAGATTTTCTTCCGCTTCTTGATCTTGTCGGCACGGTTTCTATAGTCAATATTTTCAGCCTCGTCCATAATCGCACGGAATGACTTTGCTATCCAGCCACCTGCCACACATCCAACTGCCCCGGCAACCGCCACCCATCCAAGGGTCGGGACCAGGGAGAGAGGTAGTACGTTAAACAGATAGGGATCCAGAATCACGTCGACAATTACCGGAGGGACATTCTCCATCATCTCCGTGTTGAGCGTGAAATAGTCCGCCGCAGCGAAGATACGGAGGAAAAGGACTGATTCTGTGGCAGTGATCGCGGATGAGCGGTGGCTGCGCTTATTCACGGTCTGGACCTGATTTATCGATACGTATGACGCTTGATGAGCGGATGAAAAGGCCCCCAGCGTAGACATCAAGACCGAGTCTGAGATGGTCTCAGATAGTGTGAACGTGTTTAGAGAGAAAGTGGTTGGTTGCTGATGTTTGAGGCGGTTAGCATGGTTGTCGTTAGCGTTCGGCGCCTGGACTGCCATATTCCAGATTCGAATAAGGGAGGCATTGGAAGAGTATACTAAGTACCAAATACCAGTGCTTAAGGATAAAGAACGGAGACGCTGAAGGACTGAAAAGAGATACAAAGGCACTTACAGTGGCTGGCCAGCACACTCTCACCTCATACCGCTGCGCTGAGTTCAAATCTTGGAGGAGAAACCACGACTCCGCTCCCTGTGGTGCATCTTGTGTCGGGAATGATGCGTTCAGAAACGTTCGAATAACTGGGGAAAGCGAGGAAAGTCGCTCGAGGCCGAGATCGTCAAAAGCCGGGCTTTCTAGGGGGACAGGATTTGGCGGGGGAGCGATAAAGATGGTTTTTTCGACATTTGCGTGGGCAATGTGAGCCAAGACGATTAGAAAAAAGGAAAAGAGCTGGACGATATTGAAGTCATGCATATTCCCTCTGGTTCTTTTCCCTGCTTCGGCAGAAACGCGTCCGTGACTTTAGGTGCAGGAAATGTACTTGATTGGAGATTTCTTGACTGTAATTATTCCCTGAGCCCACTCCTGGACTGGGACTACACAGGCAGCTCAACTCATGACCTAGAAGTGACACGTTAGCCGGAACTCATCAAGAAAAGTGTATAAGGGAACATGCAGTGGCTTCATTAGGACATAGCGAGAAGATATCTGGAGAACTCCTCTCCACCTACTCTTACTACTTAGACGAGAATCAGAGTCATTCCCATAACACCAATACTAGTTATCTCACCATCAATTGATTGCAAGTGTTATTAAATTTCGGCAGAGAGAGGAGGTGGGAGCAGATGCAGGATCATGTCCGGTCCTGCATCTTGACATCTTGGCGTCCAGTAAACGTCATTGGAAGTCTTTAGTCATCATAAGGAAGCTTGTGGAGTCAGCCAATAATGGGCATTTGCCGGGGCATCTCTTGCAGCTCCGCATAACCTTTCCCGACCTGGTTTGGCATATGGGACTATTGTGTTTTCGAGACAAGCTCGAAGCTACGAACCCTTGGCTGGGCCCAAACACGAACCATCTACATGGATACCCAATCTAGTCCAAGCAAGCTCTGGTCCACAAACAAAAACAAAAACTGCCTCTTGGCGACCTTCTTTTTCTTAGACTCAAATGTTTCTCTTGAGTTTTAGCACTCATTGCCGCATCAAACTTTCTGACAGGTTTCAGAACTCATCAACTTTATAGTGTTTTATTAATAAATAATCTTCCCTTGGAATCCTTTAGTATACACCAAATGTTCGTGACCCTGTCTCCACACCCTAGTCAATCTTTGATGGCTTACCCTTGTTGATCTTTACAGCTACGCGTCTGTTGAAAAAAGCTATCGACATGAGAGAAGTTATCAGTCTGAATGGTATGCCGAGTTCCTACAAATAGCTGCATGTATTGAGAAAGAGTACCTTTGCTAATATTATATTACTTACTTCTGAGTAGTTGGCCAAGCTGGCTGCCAAATTGCCAACTCGTGCTGGGAAGTATGTCCAATGGATCATGTTATGCAGTCTGGAGGGAAAATCGTGGCTCACGCAACATTGTTCTAGCTCTACTGTCTTGAGCATGGTATTCAGGTATGCGAGCAGATATCTTCTTTAAGTCTACTCTATAATCGCTATCTGGCACTGACTGACATATCGTCTGGACAGCCTGATGGTTACCTGACTGAAGAACGCAAAGCCGCAGAGCCCGACCATGGGTTTAGCACCTTTTTCTCCGAGACCGGTATGTTGACCTTGAAATGGATGGAAGATGGTTTCTAACGATGTTATCCTAGGCCAGGGTAAATATGTTCCCCGCACGATCTACTGTGATCTTGAACCCAATGTAGTCGACGAGGTCCGCACTGGGCCTTACCGTGGGCTTTTCCACCCGGAACAAATGATCACCGGAAAAGAGGATGCTTCAAACAACTATGCTCGCGGCCACTACACCGTCGGCAAGGAGATGATTGACCGGGTCCTCGACAAGGTTCGTCGGGTTGCTGACAACTGTTCCGGCCTACAGGGTTTCTTGGTTTTTCATTCCTTTGGTGGAGGGACTGGTTCTGGCTTTGGAGCCCTACTTATGGAGCGTCTGTCCGTCGACTATGGCAAGAAGTCCAAACTAGAATTTTGCGTATATCCTGCTCCACTAAACGCAACGTCTGTCGTGGAACCATACAACTCCATTCTCACCACCCATACAACACTGGAACATTCCGACTGCAGCTTTATGGTCGATAATGAAGCCATCTATGATATATGCCGCCGCAATTTAGGAATCGAACGCCCTGGTTACGAAAACCTCAACCGTTTGATAGCCCAGGGTAAGTATGGTTGGGAAGAAGGGCAGTCTTTTCGACCAGGAACCTCTAACTGTTATTAGTTGTCTCCTCAATCACCGCCTCTCTTCGTTTCGATGGCTCTCTGAACGTCGACCTCAATGAGTTCCAGACGAATCTGGTACCTTACCCTCGCATCCACTTCCCGCTGGTCGCCTACGCCCCAGTCATCTCCGCAGCCAAAGCATTGCACGAGGCCAACTCCGTTAACGAGATGACAATGTCCTGCTTCGAGCCGCACAATCAGATGGTCAAGTGTGATCCCCGAAATGGCAAATACATGGCAACCTGTTTGCTGTACCGGGGTGACGTTGTTCCAAAAGACACGCATGCTGCCGTCGCAACTCTCAAGACGAAGCGCACCATACAGTTTGTCGACTGGTGTCCAACCGGTTTCAAGATCGGTATCTGCTACCAGCCGCCACAGATGGTGCCCAATGGTGATCTCGCCAAGGTTGACCGTGCAGTGTAAGCCCCCAACTCCTATAGTTCCACCGTGTCTCCTGTTCTTGTTCAGCTGCCTGACTGTCTTATAGTTGCATGCTATCTAATACGACCGCTATTTCTGAGGCATGGTCTGCGCTCGATCACAAGTTTGATCTTATGTATGCCAAGCGTGCCTTTGTACACTGGTATGTTGGGGAAGGCATGGAAGAGGGTGAATTTTCGGAGGCCCGCGAAGACTTGGCTGCGCTGGAGCGTGACTACGAGGAAGTTGCCAGCGATTCTTTGGAGGAAGAAGCCGAGCCCGAGTACTAGTTGTCCTGTCCACATTTTCACGAGAAGAGCAGATGATAGTCACTTAGGTTGACGTTATAATGAACTGATCGGACATCTCGGCATGCCCCTATCTTCTCCTTTTGTTGGGGAATGAAGGCGAACTTGCCAAATATCCGACTGATGAAGGTTAGATTGGCTAGGTTACCGCCACCCTTTTTAGGCTTTTTAATAAAATCCTGAGAAATAATATTTGAATATATTTGCACGCGTGCTTCACGTAGTAAAGTTATATCCTAAGAAATTCGTTGCTATGGACGGCGAATTTCTTCCCGCGGATAATCATGCTGATTGATTGCAGACATTTGGATATGAACAGAGCACCCCCCAAGAGAGAGGACTACTGTATACATATTGTAACATATAATAAAGTAAATACCTACCTACCCACATCATACATATATACAAACTACATATAACACATTTAACAGATGAAACAGATACTTGTCAAGTTGTGAACGCACTGTTCCATAGGATCAACTTGACATGGATTTGCCAAACGCAACGAAAGAGATCCCCGTTTGCTTACGGCGACCACATACTCAAAGCGGCAATCCTCAGGTTTCACTTTGAGAGGATGTCTCTTTTTGATCATTCCAATATTGGCTGTGGTGGAATCGAGAGTACTATGGAATGTCCACCGGGTTATAACTAATTTACCTATTGCGGTATTGTGCTGGCTGATTGATGTGAGCATCAAAGCCTAGAACTTGGCTTTCTTGATACAATTGCCCCCCAGCCGTAGGGATGGTTCCTGTATGTATGTATTCATGTGAATTTAATAGATGTTGTTTTGACACAATAATAGCGAGGGTATGTAGGAAGAAGAACCGCGCATACACGTCTAATACATATCAATATGAAGATCTAGCTTTTGAATCTCCAGTGCGGGTCGGAATTATATCAATCACACATAGTTATGTCCACGAACACCAGCTGTTGGTCTAAATTTAGTCACTTCTTAATCATGAGGATTCTTCTTTATCTATCTCTGTGAGTTGATGTAAGTTCCCACTTTTACCGTTTACGGCATGTTTCTCGGTCACAACTAAGCTTAGGTGTCGCAGGATAGGTCAGTTTCTGGTCAACTAATTATAAGATTGTAGTAGACGTCCCTGAATTTTATCACTTGAGTTTCCTAATCTTCCCAGAATATCTCCTGATCCGGCAACCCTCTCTCTGTTCGGTTCGCTCGGAGCCTCTCTTCCCCTTAAGCTTCTGGATAGCTGCATCTGAGTGAGTAAGCCATCGCCATAGTTATCTATATATATAATAGGGAATGTCGCACGGCCTTAGCTGCTGTTACAGTCGTCAGCGTGCTCCAGTTTGATCCTCATCTCGATTCCCTCGATGCATATATATGCTCAGCGGTCGTTTAGGTATGTAGCTAGGAAACAGTACTAGATATGTTGCACGTGGCCAGTAATGATATATTGGACTCGAAGGACTCGAAATTAATTTGGCTGAGACAGCCGGCGGCTAATTGTGACATCCAGACTTCTGTGGTAGTACATATATACCTCTATGTGTAGTATGTATTTCTTTGGTGCTTGCAGCCTTGCAGGAAAATGATAGGTATTTGCAGACCCAATAATGCGACCTATATATAGCAAGGTTGAATAAATAGTACCTAGGTACATGCATGTTTCCATGTTGACCTCAAATAACCATGTGCATCATGGCGTTATTCTTAGAAGTAATATGGTGGTGGCTTTTACCAGGCATGAGAACGAGAGTCTATCTGTGAGCATTTTGTATTAAATATCCAGCCTTAGCAATTGATATGATGAAGAAAATAAAATAGTATGTAAATTATCACGTGAGGTTCTTTAAAACTGTTAAACTAGGGTGGGGCTCCGTGACGTAGTACGTAATACCACTTGTCCAATAAGAATGCACATTGAGTGAAAAATGGCGTATTATCGTACAGCTCTCTGTTTTTATGTATGGTAACATTTCTCGGGCTTATTTCAGAGCCTTCAAATATTTGTCGTTTCCCTTCTCATCCATCGCGTCAGCCCCCCCCCCAAAAAAAAGACCTACCTTCTTTCATTTACTGGCATCAATCTTGTATTTTTTAGATTATAGGGAATCTCCCGTGCTCCATTCCCTTCCTGCATTTCCACGCCGTCTTAGGTTCCGCCCGTAACCGCGTGGTGAGACGGCTGCTTGCTGCTTGCTGCTTGCTGCTTGCTGGATGAATCGAATCTTAACAAAAAAATAATTGTTCTCTGGCTCTTGTCACCTTTGTGATACAGATTATCTATTTGTATTGGAGCACACCAGGGGCTTACTGAGAGACAGCTGGTGCGGGTAGAGATCATGCCGGAGACTGGTATGTGCCCATTGAACTGAAGTTGCAACGTGAACATTGGTCAAAACATAGGCCATTTTGCGACTGGGTAACATAACTGACAGCGTCCTTTTAATAATATCAGGCCAGCCCATCAACCTCTCGACGGAGGAGAAGCGGGTCTTCTCCCAACTGTTCCAGTCGGCTGACAAGACTGGCCTGGGGGTTGTCACAGGCGAATTCGCTGTCCCATTCTTCGAGAAGACCAAGTTGCCCCCTGAGACGCTTGGAGTGGTACGTTGTGAAGCCGTTGTGAAGCTCTGAGACGACGTAGCTGGAACCATGGCTTGCTGACTGGTTGACTACTTGCAGATATGGCAGATTGCGGACAGAGAGAACAGAGGCTTCCTGACGCCCCCCGGGTTCACCGTGGTACTTAGGTTGATAGGGCACGCACAAGCAGGACGGGTACCTACTGCGGAACTGGCGCTCCACTGTATGTGCTTTGGCGGCAAATTCGCCTGTTTGAGTCCAAGTTACTAAAGTGGTTTGACGATGCAGCTGGTCCTTTACCCCGGTTCGACGGTCTGATAGATATTCCATCATCGCGCGCTTCTGACGCTGGCTCTGCCAGCCCTCCTCCTCCTCCTCCAGCGAATCCGATTAGGGTGCCTCCATTGAATCCCGACGATGTTCAGAAGTTTAACGCCGTTTTCGACAAATCAGAAACCCCCAACGGCCTCATTTCTGGTATGAATGGATGGGGTGTGAGATTTCCTTGTTCGAGGGAGACTGACTAGCGATATCTTGTACAGGCGAAGTGGCAAAACAAATATTCGAACGATGGAATTTGCCGAATGAGATCTTGGGCCGGATATGGAATGTGGCAGACACAAAGCAGCGCGGCCAACTGGATGCGACGGAGTTCATCATTGCGATGCACCTTCTATCGTCATACAGGACTGGCGCCATCAGAGGAGTCCCACAGACCCTTCCTCCCGGACTGTATGAGGCTGTTGCTAGAAGGAGCATACGGACGTCAACGGGCTCCCGTCCTGGTTCGGATATTATTCCCCCAGTTCCTTCCATACCGAAGCAGTACAGCGGTCCTCCTAGGACACAGAGCCCCCTCAACAGACAGCCATTTTCTATGTCATTGTTCACGCAGTCAACGGGCCCCGAATGGTTAATATCCCCGCAGGAGAAGGCCGGGTATGATAATGTTTTTACGGCTGTAGATGTTGCCAAGGCGGGGATGATTAGTGGCGATCAAGCTGTTGCGTTCTTTGGTAATGCTAAACTTGCAGAGGACGTGCTAGCACAAATATGGGACCTTGCAGATATCGATGCTGACGGGCAGCTGACGAAGGACGAATTTGCTGTTGCTATGTATCTAGTCCGCCAGCAGCGGAACAAGAAGGAACCCCTCCCAGCTGTTCTTCCTCCAGCCCTAATTCCCCCAAGTATGCGCCGGCAAGCTACTGGAAGACCTACCCAACCTCCTGCTCCTCTTGTTGCCCAACGCTCTGCCGCAGAGGATCTCTTTGGCCTTGACGCGTTTAACGCACCTGTCGCAGCCGCTCCGACCCAAGTGCCTCAATCTACAGGGAGCTCCAGTTCAGCGTTCCAAGCTCCTAGTTCGCCGACTTCAGGGGTTCCTCCGCGGAGTGCATCCACTACTTTTAAGCCTTTTGTTCCGTCTTCCCAGTTTGGCCAGAGTTTGAACCCCCAGCTGAACAACATCACCGCTACCCCTTCTCCCGGCAGATCACCGGCGCCGCCTCCAGATGATCTTCTTGGCGACAATGACCCAGAAGAATCGAAAAAGCTCACACAAGAGACAGCTGAGCTTGCCAATCTCTCTAACCAGATAGGCTTGCTGTCAAAGGAGATGCAGACCGTGCAAACAAAACGGGCATCTGCAGAACATGAGTTTTCGCAGACCTCACAGCAGAAGCGTGACTTTGAAGCGCGATTAGCGCAGGCTAGGACAATGTATGAGAAGGAGCTGAAAGACTTCAAAGCCCTTGAAGAACGCCTCAACACTTCTCGATCAGAAGCAAAGAAGTTTCACCAGGACTTTGCCTTAATTGAGGCTAGTCGCGAGGATTTGCAGAACCAGTACAATCAGATCTCGGCAGCCCTGGCGGCCGATCAGGGCGAGAACTCCGTCTTGAAAGAGAAGATTCGGAGAGTGACAGCTGAAATTACCCAGCTCAAGTCGGCCCTGGAGAAGGCTCGTTCCGAAGCTCGTCAACAGAAAGGTCTAGTTGCCATCAACAAGAAGCAGCTGGCTACAGTCGAGGCTGAACGAGACAAGTTCCAGGGTGAGATTGAAACAGTGACGAGGGAGAAGCAAGGAGCTGAAGGAGAGGCGGCTTTTGTTACCCCCAATACTTCAGATATTGCAAGCCCTGCTATCTCGATGGCAAGCCAGAACACGAACCCTTTCTTTCGACGAACGACGACAGGTTTGTCTGATAATACCACACTACCTGCGGCCAACCAGCAAAATGCCTTTGACAGCCTTTTTGGTCCAGCCTTAGCTGTTCCGCCAACGTCCACTCCCCCCCCTCCAACCTCATTTCGGGCGCAGTCTCCACCAGTGCAACAAGCTACAGAGGGTTCCAAGACTCCCGATACGTCTGCTGCTCCAACTCCCTCTTTGTCTCCATCCCCATCAACATTGGGATTCCCAGAATTTCCTCCGCAATCCCGACAGATAACACCGAGCTCCGTTCCATTGGGTGACGAAGCTCATGTTCCTCCAGTTACATCTTCAACTAAGGCTTCACCTCCCGTCGGTCAACCTGATATCCCGGAGATTGGTACGCCGCTAGAACCCTCCTCCAGGAATATGATCTCGGTGCCAAGTGCGAAGGGTGATGACAATCCCATACCTATGAATGGGGATAAGTGGCCCGCGCTCTCACCATTCGATGAGCCCCAAGCAACTATTCCCACTAAGGAAGTACCGAAAGTTGCGAATTCACAGGAAGAGTCCAAGCAAACCTTTCCTGCCATGCCTGATGCCTTTCCCCTGGAGAGCATTGGGGCTTCTGGACCCACAAATCACGAGGTCTCGACACCGGTTAAGGATCCGACTTTCGACGAGCTGTTTGGTGGTGTCACTCGTGAGAGATCTCAGTCTCAAAAGGCACATGACGTCGAAGAGGCATTCGCTGCAATGAAACCTCATTCCAGTGGTCGGAGCGACAAACCCGATACTGAAAATGAGTTCCCGCCCATTTCGGAATTGGACAATGATGATGATAGTTCCGATAGCGAAGCTCAGCTGGCATTCGATGACAATTTTGCCCCCTCTTCTCCCTTGAGGAATGGTGGGCATTCCAAGCCCGATACGTGGCAATTGCAAGCGTTCCCTGTGCCAGCTGCTGTACCACCTACTCGCCCTGCCCTGGAGAGAGAGGATACCCCCAAGGACATCCCCGACATTGTGAAGCCGGGTCCCGGTGATAGTTCAAATAACATTGAGCCCATTTTACCTAGTAGTATCAACGCCGCTTTGCCATCTAATGTATTATCTGTTCTAGAAACCACTGCCGCAGAGGCGCCCATCGGGACCGAAGAGCCTCTGCGAGATGTTGCAACAGATTCTGTTAAGAAGAAGCCTGCCTTCTCTGATTTCGACGCTGCCTTTGCCGGACTTGACTTGGCTCCTGCCAAGGAGGTGGAAGACTCCTCTGATGATGAACCAGAGGCACAGGCTAATAAGGCTTCTCATGACTTTGATTTTTCGTTTGATTCTCCCTTGCAACCATCAAAGCCTGTTGCTGCGCCAACCAATGCCGGCGCTGTAGCTTCCCCCGATTTTTTTTCGTTTGAAAGTAATATCAATGTATCGACCGTTGACGCATCATCGCAGCCGTTAGCTCTTCGACCAGGAGGCGGAAGTACAGGGACAGCGCAACACAATTGGGATGCAATATTTGCTCCCCTCGAAGGGCCGAAGGCCCCGGGGGGTGGAAGTAATGGCAGCCTCAAGCCAGCAGAGTCTTCGGTCGTCCCAGGAACTTCGAAGCCGGGTTGGGCCTTAGCCGCCGAGACTGGAGAGGACGACTTTATCCTGCAGCGACTGACAGGCATGGGATTCCCGCGGGAAGAGTCTCTTGCTGCCCTAGAGAAGTTTGATTATAACATCAATAAGGTAAGATCGTCTGCTGTTGAATTCTGATTCCGAGTCGAGCTAATGCTTTATAGGCTGCCGATTTCCTGACTTCGAGGTCATGAACTCCCGACCCATTGTATATATCTATTCCACTTCCTATTTATTCTGTTATCGCTTCGTCGCCTTACGTATTTGTACTTCTCGTTGTTATCCTTCTGTCGACGAGAATAACGCCTCACGAATATACTGCACGACCACTTTTCTTGTACAACATCAGAGCACAAAAGAGGCTTAAAAGGGATAATTAACTTCACGACGCAGGACCTGCCTAATATAATCTTGCCTGATTATCCGACCGATCAATTGATTCATGCGAAATATTGCATTTCAGGTAATTTTCAGTTGCTTATCATATCTGTCATTAATGTATCTTCGGTTTTAGGATCTAGTCATGCGTCAGAGCCACAGATTTTCAAGATGAGCTTGCTATTTTTTAATGTCCTTTCAAGACACCTGAGATTAAGGTGGCGCAAGCATTATGCATTTCTAGTGACACACTCTGTACATTTTTTTCTCTTTTTTTGTTGGAATCTGGGAGTAATTCTTGGCACCAACTCGCCATCCTATAAATATTGATACATTTCATACACCTGTTAGTATTAACCAGTAAATTTTAGTTCAGGAAAGCATTGAATTCAGTTTGGTCGGTATGAATCATGAATCATGATGATTGACGTTGGTAGATTCTGCTCTGAACGCAGTGATTTTGCTTGTACCAGGAGGTTTTAAGCAGAAATAATAATGATAATTAAACTTCTGAGTTGGGATATTACTTGCTCGTAGCTATCATCCATGTCCAGTTCATTACATATAGACGTTGATCATATCCTTGAGCAACGTTGCAAGATGCTTCCATACTGTTCGCATGGATTCTTCAGCGGCAGAAGAGTCCTACAAGGACTCTTCGAAATTCAGCTACTTCCTGGCTCATTATATTAATTAGATATAATACATCCATGGGGGAGATAAGACTGGGAGGGTTTTTGTATTTACAGAGTATATGAACGTTTATGGAAACGTAAACTCGGGCAATCAACATTTCCAGCTCAATAGGCTCAAGTTGTGGGAGCTCTGCTGGGACGTCACCAAAGTCTTGGAAGGTGGTTAACCACCGAGTAGAAGAAGGGTTCATCCTGTTTCTTCTTATCATCCTTTTGATGACATCGCTTGCAAACAAAACACCATCTCGTTGTGTCTGAATATCAAATCATGGCCAGCGTTCTTTGCGCCTCAAAACAGAGTATCTCATCTCCGCCTCTTCCGCCAAGACTGAATCAAACTTCTGCTTAATTGCAAATATCTTCCAAAGACAGGGGAGATTCCTGCAAATTACCGGAGAAAACGGGGGCCTATCAAAGTTGTTCTGTAGCTTTCGGTTTGGAGAATGATTGCGAGGCCGTCCCCGGCGAGGTATGCGAGGTGTAGTTGGATTCTCGCTTTCAAGAGAATCTAATAAGGCCTATTAAAAGGGGAGGCCGTCCCCGACGAGTTTTGATTCTCGCTTTCGAGAGGAGAATCTTCGGCGATGCTTTCGGTAGGAGGACCTCTCTTTGGATGCCGTCCACGTCAAGGAAGCTGAGGCTGGATTTCAGGGAGGCCAGGATTAGTAGGAAGCATATGGCCCCGCGGATTGCAAAGGGCATTGCGGTGCGCTTCTGCGCCTTGAGATATCTCGTGGCGAGCTGCAACCAGAGAGAGCTAAAACCGCGTATATGTGATGGGGAGTCATCACCATGGCGACGCTCAAGGCGATGGCCGTCTCTGGATCTCAGCCGCTCTTATCACGCTGATAGCTACCGTATCTGTCTCAGCCGAGAACCCTGCCACCGGTGGTAATAACTATCTTTCACTCAATACGCCGTTGCGTCGCGGAGGAGGGTTCGTTGGCATCTTCTGCAGAGCCTTCGCTGGCAGCAGGGAGGACAGATGCACCAAGACCTGGTTCTCCTGAAGTAATGTAATAAAAATATTTTGAAGAACGTTGTTGAAGAATATGCTTTGTAAAGACAAGTAATATTATTCACTAGCTATCCTTCATCGCCGACGGCGGTTATTCACTGGTTATTCTTGACTTATTTTACGACGATTAACTATATCCACCGTTACTAGCTCATCAAAAGTTGTTGATGATTTCTTAGCCAAATACCCTCTCGTCCTACGATCTCCATCAGAATGGAGCATGAAGACCCGACTGCCTGATGGGTGCTGAATTTATCACCAGGAAAAGGCACTTAAATCGATGACTGGTGTACTATAGCTTGTCTGGACCAATAAAGTCCTAACACCCAGAAACGATGAAAATAAGCTACCAGCATCGCATTCAGCTTTTGACTGGGGCACAGTCGGAAGCATCCATAAACTCGAGAACAGAAGCCAAAATAACCTACCTATGTAGACAATACAGCAAGGAAGTCAAGACACGAACAGAGGAGCTCGCCTACTTGGCTGCGTCAAGGTTATCCTGTACGTGCATGTTGAAACTTGAAAGTTGAAGCCTAGGTATGTAAAGCTTTGGCATCTCTTCATTACATGATACATGGTCACTGTCCAGATATGTAGGCTAATTAAGTACTTTCTCCCTATGTAGCCACGAGATGTCAATCCACGTATATGTTGATTGAGACATGACATTGATGACACATTGGGGAGTATCCGCTCCCAGATCTAGTTCAGAGTTTGATAACCTCATCATGATCTCGTTTGGCAGTTGATACGTGAATCTTTTCCAAGAACTTGAACCTAGCTAAAAATGTGTCATAAAATGGTGAAGCGGAATTCGGTGGCTCAAGGATACGGCGAATCTACCGCTGATACATATCTCTCCACCAAATTTGTTATTCGTGGACTCCTTAGAACCTATAGAACTACAGAAGTTATCAACGTTTGGACGATTAGTTTGTACATAAATCGTTTTAAGTCGGGGGTTATATGACGCCCGACTTTTCCGTTCTTGCAAGTCTTGCTTTCAGAGTTTTCTTCCACTTTCAATCCATTGTCTTGACTCTTCACCAGACTACTATTTTTCGTTCTGTTTGCAGGCGACGATTGATATTATTAAAGGCTGTCTCAATCACTTCTGCCATGTCTTGACGGTTTCAAGTGAAGTCGGCCATTTTCACTTCACCCCATTTGCATGTACATAAAAATTCTGACCATGAAATAACGATGACAAAGAACCAGTATATGGCCGTAATTCCCGATTTGTTCCCGCCTCGAATTCAGCAACATCTCAAGGTCCTTTAGTGCACGTTGTCTGAAAGTCCCAGGCTTCGACAATCCGAATTGCGATTGCGGAGGAGGCTCTCAGACGGCAAAACACATGATCCTGTATTGCCCGCTCGTAAGACATGAACAACTCTTTGAAGAAGTAGGGAGTCAGGACTTCCACAGTGAGAGGACTTGTCTCTTTGCCCAATTCAAGCTGTACGAACACACCGATTAAGCTAACGTCTTGGGATTCATCCCTCTTTCCCTTCCATTTCCTTTCCTTTCCTTTTCTTTCTTTCTTTCTATTATTAATAACTTAAACCTCGTATCCTTAAGGGGTTGGATGGCGAGGAAGCCATTCAACGCTAGTACGCTGCAGATTTGTGTTCATGTAGAAAGTCTTGACTTTTGAGTTAGTGCGTAGAGGTCATGAGGGTTTTTGACCCAAGAAGGTTTCCCTTTAAGTATGTAGAAGAGCCAAGAAAGTGTATGATAATAATAATAATAATGCACGTTGTCTTCCCTGTAGTCCTGGTCCCCCTGTCGACAATTCCGAGGTCGGGCAGCTGTGAAGTCTTGTTTTTCGCTGCAACTTTCAGGAGCCTGAATCCCATGTTGAAGGGTATGATCTTCGAAAGTTCGTGAGATCGAGGCCACGTTGGTTTTTCTCGTCGTTGGTTTTCGGTCGATTTCGAACCTGACCTATGCGATCTTTCCTGCATGTTCTTTTCATCGCAACATAGAATACGCGCTCCTAGGAGAATCAACAACTGTGTCAGCTTCAACGATATTATTTTCTCAGACGTTCCGAGTCAACCATGGATCTGATTCACTGCTGAACTCATCGTTGAGTCTTCTAAGCTTAATTCGCTCTTAATAGTATTTTGTGGTTGGCAGCAGCGAGAAATAATGACTGCAAGGAAGGAATAACATCCTTTCAGCGACTGGTCACAGCCTGAATAACTGCGGTAAAGGATCAAGACCTTTACCCGCCAGCACGCAGCTCCTGCTTTCGCTGGGCTACTCGTTTGCGGCAGGAAAGATTTGTTTAGGTGGTAAAAAACAGGCATTAGGTACTTTACCTGTTAACCGAGAAGATTTCTCTGGTGCAGTTTTGCGACATTCTGTTAGGGGAGAAATGACCATAATTCACCACCAGAAGTCCTGTCGATGAAATAACTCAAATTAATCTACTCTACAAACACACGCAAGGAATATTTTTAAAACACAAGAGTGATTATTTGAGGAGCACAGAACTCTAATATCCGCCTCATCATCAAGCTGGGTATAGAAGAAACTTGACTGTTGAAAATACGACTAAAAAATCTTCAGTTATTACATAGTTGCGTGAGCAGCAGGCCTCCCTCTACCTTCTCGAAAGCCGCCATATCATCCAAAGACTTTCACCGACCCCCCTCCTTCGTGGTCTCTACAGCACTAGTATATATGAACTCTGAAACGAACAGCAATAATCACATTAATGGCCACAAGGAGACCTGGTGTCAGAGGAGCACTTTAGATTATCAAGGGATGAGCTAGTGGATCAATTTTTGAGGAGTGTCGACGAGAAACAGCAAATCTTGAAGCGGGTGATGTGACAATCGCATATCATTCTGCCAAATAATCAAGTCTTGGATCGAAGATACATGAGGGAACACCACTGGACCACTCGGACAAAGGAAAACAGAGCAGGTTTTGGAGTCTGGACTTCATATGGGAGACAGAAAATGGACTGCTTCCATTAAT
>NPHW01006194.1:0-12844 GCA_002240705.1 Elaphomyces granulatus | reverse complement strand
ACCGTAGCATGTATTATTTGCATACCCCATCAAATTTCTGAACTGGATGAATGGAGTCAATGGACCAAAAAAAAAAGCTAGAAGAGCAAGCTCTAATAAATAACAAACGGCCTCTTATGTTATTAATCTTACCATAAGGATTAATATTCCATCCAGTATGGAAATATATGTAGCTGCAGCTATGATACTGGTCTTATAACATGAAGATATGAGAGAGACATTGGATAGGAGTTGTGACATACTATCATAGATCATCAAAATCTATAGTCTGAGATTCTGAGATAAATAATAATAATGTTAGAACTTCATTCATAAGCAATTGTCTCCACTAAAAGATTCTGTGTCTCTGCTATCATATCATAGTCTTGCCTCTTCTCTTGTTCGTATCATATTTCGGACAAAACTTGTCTCGATTCACACTTATCTCCCTGATCTCTAATCTCCGCCTGACCCCACACTTGAAACACCAGAAATATCCCATAAGGCGCCTCGAGAAGCTCGCCTTGGTATATCGTCCGCATTGAAAGGTTCTGTGTCGCAGCTATCTGAATACTTCACAATCTCGCCTCCTTTCTCGTTCCGCATGTTTCGGAAAACCTTGCCACGGCATCCACGAACTCTCCAATCTCGATTCAGCCAGCTTACTTCACATCTCTCCCGCGAAGGAAACATGCAGAAAGTTGATGTCTCTCTAATGGATTTGCCGAAGACTAATGTCTTCACTTCCAAACTTCCACCTGATCCCGCATTTGGAACACCAGAAACATCCCATAAGGCGCCTCGAAAAGCCCTCGGTCCTCGCCCTGTTGAAGGTGCCATGTACACTTTCGTCCGGCCTGAGACAGTCGAGAGATCAGAGCTACTTGATGTTAGCCCGAAGGCGATGGAGGACCTTGGACTGAGCTGCAAGGAGAAGGACACCCCTGAGTTCAAGGCTATGGTTGTGGGGAATAAAATCTTCTGGACTGAGGAGAATGGCGGTATCTATCCATGGGCACAATGTTACGGAGGTCCGCACTTGGAGAATCAATTTGTGAAAGCGAATATTTTGCTAATACTTCTCCAGGGTGGCAGTTGTTCGTCTTTACCATCCATTCAGTTTTCTCATGTTAACAGTGTTCCAGTGGTTCATGGGCGGGCCAACTTGGTGATGGGGTAGTGTTCACGTTTCCAACTGTAGTGCTACATAATTTCACTAACATCTCATAGCGTGCGATCAGCTTGTTCGAATGTATCAACCAAAATACGAAATGCCGGTACGAACTTCAGCTCAAAGGTGCCGGGAGGACCCCTTACTCGCGATTTGGGGATGGGAAGGCCGTTCTACGTTCGAGTATTCGCGAATATATTGTCTCTGAAGGTATGGGAATCTATCGCTGTCATTTTCTAAAGCTGACACAATGGTGGATAGCCCTCCATGCGATTGGCGTGCCTACAACCAGAGCGCTCTCCCTCACATTGCTTCCAGATGCCAAGGTTGTGAGGGAAAGAATTGAACCAGGTGCTATAGTAGCTCGATTCGCTGAGACTTGGCTAAGAATTGGTTCCTTTGACATACTCCATGCACGTGGAGATCGAGATCTAATAAGAAAGCTTGCCACCTTTATTGCTGAGGATGTTTTTCCAGGGTGGCATTCCCTTCCCGCTACCCTATCTTCGGGGCCTGAGGGTTCTTTCGGTGATGTGGTTGATCCTCCTCTGGGGGTCCCACCCAATAAAACCCAGGGAGGCGAAGGAGCGGAGGAGAACCGATTTTCGAGATTGTACAGAGAAATCGTTCGAAGAAACGCCAAGACAGTTGCAGCATGGCAAGCCTATGGCTTTATGAATGGAGTACTCAACACCGACAATACTTCAATTTATGGTCTGTCTCTTGATTACGGTCCTTTTGCTTTTATGGATAACTTTGATCCTCAATACACGCCAAATCATGACGATCATCATCTCAGATACTCATATAAAAATCAGCCCTCCATTGTCTGGTGGAACCTCGTGAGGCTCGGAGAATCATTAGGTGAGCTCATAGGTGCAGGCAAAAAAGTTGACGACAAAAATTTCGTAACTAGGGGAGTGACGGAAGAAGACGCCCCGGCCCTCATCAAACGTGCAGAAGCGATCATTAATAAGACGAGAGAAGAATACCAGTCTGTCTTCTTGTCTGAATATAAGCGGTTAATGAGTGAACGTCTGGGACTCAAGACACAAAAAGAATCAGACTTTCAAAACGTATCTTCAGAATTACTGGATACTTTGGAAGCTTTGGAGCTCGATTTCAACCACTTCTTCAGAAGACTCTCCGAGGTCTCCTTAAGTGACATTGAGTCAGAAGACCAAAGAAGAAGCGTTGCCCATATTTTCTTCCACGGTGACGGGATTGGTGGGATTGGAAATACCATAGACTCTGCTGAGATGCGTATTGGGAATTG
Source organism: Elaphomyces granulatus (assembly GCA_002240705.1). Taxonomy (NCBI): domain Eukaryota; kingdom Fungi; phylum Ascomycota; class Eurotiomycetes; order Eurotiales; family Elaphomycetaceae; genus Elaphomyces; species Elaphomyces granulatus. The sequence goes on along the minus strand of NPHW01006194.1, from coordinate 10,418 downwards.
GCTTCATGAGTGGGGGAAACGAATTTTAGAGGATTGGGGTACACAAGGTAATGAAGAACGACAAAAGTGTATGAAGGCAGTAAATCCAAAGGTGAGTAAGCTTGATACTTTCGAGGGCACTAGCTGCGAGCTCGAGACCGATCTCCTCTATATCTAATTGCGAACTGACACATATGTTACAGTTTGTACCACGGTCATGGATCCTTGATGAGGTTATTGAACGTGTCGAGAAAAAGGGCGACCGAGAGATTCTCGGCCGTGTTATGCATATGGCCCTTAATCCCTTCAACGACGAATGGGATTTAAATAATAGACAAGAGGAAGAGCGATTTTGCGGAGACGTTCCGCGATTAAAGAGGGCAATGACGTGCAGTTGCAGCTCTTAGAGAGTTTTCGACCAATGACTGTACTCTAATGCACCGTTTTCTTTTTTTTATCGGTCGTGATATACATAAGACTATATTTCTTCCCTCTCCGGATATGACTCATCTATTACATTACATTGTGATGATGGAAAGATTCAAAAATAATAAGAAACAAGCTCTAGCCATTTTATTTTGATATGTAGCGCTGACTGCTGCATATATAGTGGATGAGGATATAATGAATCCAAAATCTAGAAAGCTTGTTATATAAAAGCATATATTATGCGTGTTGCTGATACATACCTTGTTTAATTTGTCTCTAGGCTTTGTATCAATAGCTTGGAATATTCGATTTCGCCACTTCTCCGAGGAGGTTTCGATCATCATATAGCGGATCTTATTAAAGGGAAAAGGATTATAAGTACGGCTCGCAGTGAGGTTTAACACTCACTGATAGAAGGCGCTCTTCCCGTTGATCAATATGTTATCATGATATATTTCAAAGAAACAGAACTTACACATCCTGGCTACTTGACAAACGAAATGTGTACGCTGAAAATTTTTAAGTGCAAACGTAGCACCAAAAGAGAATCTCATTGATAGTCAAGAAAGCTTTTCCTTTGGTACTTCCTATGGGAGGCAGTTAGACAACTAAGAGAGGTTTATATGACTCCCCAAAAAAAGCAAGAGAAAAGAGAAAATGATATAACTGCACAAGGGGAGGAACGGCAGAGATAGTCAGGTGATATTGCGCATCCCTGATTTTGGTGGACTTCATTTCAACTTTTATCGATCACCGCCAAAAGACAGCGAGGAGATATAGGTAGATTAGTGACATGTTGGTCGAGATTAGAATGGGGTTGTAGTTATTTTTCCTCTCCAACGACATCCGAAGGCCAAACTGAAATTCGTATTTAGGCCGTGATCAAATAAACCATAAAACAGGGGGTCCTTTCCATCCTTGGTGCTTCCATCATGAACGCATAATCCAGAATAGACGTCCAAGCCTCGGGATCTCGCCGACAACTTAGTTGGGACAGGCCGCTTGGACGTGACCAGGTTGCTTGCATTTGTAGCAGACACGTTCACCGCTGGCCTCGGTAGGGCAGTCACGCGAGACATGGCCGACTTCGCCGCCTGATAGAAGGGTAATATTAGGCGAAAAGTATCAAAGACAAAGGTAGAGGGAAGATTTACAGTTGTAGCATTTTTGACCTTGTGTACAGTCTCGGGCCATGTGACCATAACCACCGCAAGAGTAGCAAGTCTGTTGACGGCCACCGCCTCCAGAGCCGTAAGAACCGCCGTATGAAGACCCAAACCCTCCACTTTGGCTGCAATTGCGGGCAATATGACCAACCTGCCCACACTTGTAGCATTCTTGATTGCCACCGCCGCCGCCACCACCATTAGAATACCCACCGTTTCCACCGTTTCCACCGAATCCTCTACCGCCGCTGGATTGGGGGCAATCACGCGAAATATGCCCGGAGCCATGGCACCGGTAGCAAGACTTTTCCTTTGCCGGTAGAGTACATTCTCGACCTGACTTGGATTAGCTTGTGAGCACATCTTGTTGTTAATTTCACATCTACGTACTGACGTGTCCCTGTCCTGAATTTCAACAAGTAAGAGTTAGGAATTCATCATAATAGGGGGTTCCCAGTACGACATTGAAACATACCGCCGCAGTTATAACTGGGATTATGGTGTTAATAATGGACCAAATCGTTTAAAAACGTACCGTGGGGTAGGGAAACATGCAGTGAAAAAAAATGAAAAAAGGTAGGAAGGAAAAGAGGCCCCTACCATGTTGGAGTACCCTTGTTTGGGCAATCTCGAGCCTGATATTGAGACCCAAGTAAATATTTGCTTTCTAATGCACAGTGCACAGGGTGTTTACCTGATGAGAAGAATCGCCACCTGTTTAAAAGTGATATTAGTAATTTAACAAAAATGATGGGAGAAAAGGCTTCCCAGATTCCTCAAGGCTACAGAGAGTGATGATGGCAGTAGTGCAGCTTGGTAATCGAGCTGCTCGATAGTCGAAGTTGAACCATGATGTTGCAAACACTCTTCTGTGGGAATTTGGACAGGTGCAAATCGCGAAGGGCAAGAGGAGATGCGATATGATCAAAGAACTCACAATTGAAGCACGCACGACCTCCACTTTGATAATCCATCTCTAGTCGCGATAGGGACAGTAAATGACCGCCACTAGTGTTGACGTGAGTTGGAGAGTATCTGGTTTGATTGATGGAGGGAAAAAAAAAAAAAACCAGAGATTTCCTAGAGCGGAAGCTGAAGGATAAATAATAATGCGGGGAAAGCTTCTGCAATATGTACTGTTATCTGATCAAGACTTAATACTGCAGAATGAGGAAACAGTACATCCAGGAATCCTAACGGATCTGGATGACGAGCAAGATGATATAGAACCGAGAAGGTTGAATGTAACGAGAAGAACGGCAGAGGCGAAAAATTCTGTCAAGTCTTTTGCTGGTGGTGCGGACGCGGTTGATCTTATTAGCTCTAATTTTCACCACCACACCATAAAGTACTTTATAAAAGTACTCTACGGCTCCTCCCGTTGTCATTGTCAATCATAGGAATGATCGAAGACGAAGGTGAGAAAGCATTTGTTCATTTGCTGTGTGTTGAGGTTGTCACTATCGACCTTTTTTTTTCTTCTTCTTAGGATTTAAACCTACCTGTCACCTTATTAGTAGTTAGTTACAGTCACTGCTGTTGTTTGCATTCGTCGTCCCTATGATACAGATGACCCAGGTCTTTTGTAAGTCTCCATCGCTTTCTTTGATACCGGCAAGATCGAGTTAATTGGATATAGGTGCTAACTACCGTGCCTCTCAAGAGGGTACTCTTACTCCTGCTCACAAGGTAGGCTGGGTATATATTCACCTGACCCAAGATTCGAGAATGTTTTATCTTGTATATATGGGTAAGAAGGTCGTCTTCTGTTGGCGGTTCCGGTTAGTACGTGCTAGAACAGAATGGACGAGGCTGGCTTGTTGGGGCTACATATTTGGGCTATCATATTTGGGTTGTTTGGGCCGTTTAGGCTGTGAGGGCTTGTCTGGACACCCGGTGGTCTATGCGGCATGCCTCTATATGTAGTGATGGCCATGCGGCTGACGTAGCGTGATGCATCCGAACTAATCGAGATACATAACAACAAGGGTTGTTGACAAGCTTTTGCCGATCACAGATTCACAGTGCATTGGCGCGGTGGCAGGGAGAGGCAGAATCCCGTCGGTTCTGGACTGGCTGTCGACCTGATTGGAAATGATGGAAAATAGATCGCTTCTGTTTCGACGGACACACGAGCACAAGGGAGAGAGAAGGCAATTGAGATGAGCTCGACCTTGAGATTATTATCGGCTTAACTACGTGAAATCATAGTACTCCAGTAACTGAATCCCCGCTCCCTTCTCGTGTAACACAACTACCTGCTCTTCGTCGAAGCCGATCAAGCCTCGCATGCGAGCCTTCTTACCACCATCGCCTTCCGGTTTAGACCTGCGACATCGAACGAGAGCGTCGGCTAAAGACCTCCGCTCGTCTGATTTCCTCCGTTGGGTTTCGGGACTGACCTGTATGCTGTGTTCGCTCTTGAGCGCCCGTGTGGACGAAGGTGGACAAGAGAGCATGGTTTCGAGTTCCCAAATTCGGAGCTCGCCTCCGCAGGAGCTCATAGACACCGCCTTGCCACGGTCGCTAACCTGCACATTGACAACGGAAGAGGTGTGACCCCACAATCGCCGTGCTCCCTTGATCACGAGCTGATCGGAAGTCGAAACAACGGCATACATCGTCAAGGTATTGTCCCCATGGGAGGTGAGAAGGTAAGGATGGGAATAAGAGAGTGAGGTTGGAGGTTCATGATGTTGAATGAGCGGCGCAGCCAGCATGGTAGCACATCGGTCATCGGTGGTGTTCGTCCTTTTCGCCATGTTCTTGGTCCTCACCGAGCCTAATTGCATCTGATCATGATGCTTGCCATACTGGCAATCAACCGTCGTCGCAAGTCGAGACCCAAGGTGCTCCCCGTCCTGGCTCAGATGGAGTTCCTGAATGCCGAGGGACCAACCGCCCCCGATGCGACAAAAGCTGTATGCTATCGATGCAACAATTTCAGCGGTAGAAACTCTGATGGAGAGACACAATGGAGAGAAGATGTTATTAGCTTCAAAAGAAGCTAAGAATCGAGGCAGCGATGTCGATGAGTCTGAATTGGCGTTCATTCCTGGTGCCGGTAATTCATATAAAGAGAGAACCTTGTGATTTGTTAAAATTAGTAGATAAGGCGGGGATGATGCTACAGCAGTTATAGCGCCATCAGCTGATGCGGTATGAGAGCAACGCAATGTGAAATGCGAGGTAGAAACGTCTAAATCATAGATCTTATACTGGCCGTCTTCAAAGCCCACCACGATAGGAATTATACCTGGACAGCGCCCCGAGGAAGAAGAAAGGGCCGTCGGGACAGCACCAGAGGAGAAAGAGACTCTCGCCAAGCATAATTTGGGGTTTTTGGCCGACCAGCCTCGCAGTCCATTTTCACCGTCAACTGTAAGTACAATGCCAGCATACAGGGTGACTAGCATGGACGGTTGAGGTGGTTCGGCAACTTCAATCTCACTAACTCGACAGATCCCCCGAGACCAGTTGTGCCTGAGACGATACTTCTTTTTCCAATTTGTCGCTTGGCCCTCCTGAGCAAGATGGCCATGGCCTAGCCATTTAGATACCCTGGGGGAATAACTGAAGGCATTTGAGCATACCGTCGAACGCTTGGAAAGGGGTAAGCGATGTGTTCGTGGCAAAACCCATCGAGAATAGTAAAGTCTCTTCCATAGTTCGGAGTCTCCAGCGAGATCATGAAATCGACGAGAGAGCCTATAGAACAAGTTAATAACGAAACGATAACGGGACAAAATAATTGAAACAACCTTTGGCAGACAATCAGTGAAGGGATCGGGAGGAAGGAGAAGATATGGAGTATGATTTCGTCACTCAAGGTCGAAAGACGATCTCCACCGTGACGAGCGGGCTCGCCTACACGGAGGCGCTTTGAACTTGGCCAGTTCTTGATTTCGTCGTTTCTACAACGCTTCGACATGGTGCCAACACAGGAAGGAATGGAATGATCGCTCTCAAGTATCCGCACATGATACCTAATTATGTATCATAGCTATGTATGTATGATAGAGGCTAGGTATTATTTATTAATGATAACAACGTCAATACAGGGATTAATCGTGCCCCACTCCGTTCGTGCTGTTATTAGTTAACAACTACATACTATATACTGTTACGGAATAGTGTACATTCTAATATTATTAATATGTCTTCTCGCCCACCTCCAGCAACCTCTGCTCTTTTCCATTTCTCTCTCTCGGAGGTCGTGTCCGCTCACTAGGAAGAACGAAGAACGCCTACCAAGTACAAATGCAGTGGAGATGAAAGAACGTATTAATCAGGCGGTCAACCGACTGCACAATTACGAAGCGGCAACCTCGTCGTTAGGTGAGATTGATTACGATGCCATTGGCATCCTCTCTCTCTACGCTGGATGTCTGATAACACGGGGTCTATACACGATACGAAACTCTCCATCGAAACCGTATCGGATCTACAAGATGGCAGAATTACAGGGACTTTCGTCGAAATGCATGATGAGAGCACGGTTGCTCAGCTGATAGCCGAATACTATGTACAAAATGCAGGAGTTGCCGTCACAAGCTTTTCATCCTACACTATGCTGCCTACCTACGCAGGGCATGTCCGTGGGAGTACGGCCAACGAGTTGGCGCCGACGCCCAGGATTGGCCAAGAGGAGGGCACGTTAGACTTTTCAGTTCTCAAACCCATCCTCAAGGAGGAGGCGGCAAAGATTGTTGGGGTCCGTGATGGACTGTTTCTTTTGGTCAGGAACGAAGGTTACAAAGTCGCGTCAATTACAGTGTATTACAGCTTTCTACGTGAGCACGCCGAGTTTCGACTATATGTCTATATGTATAATGTAACCTAATGTAAAAGAGAGATACAAATTTATGCAAGTCCAGACTGTATTTGAACAAGTGGTAGATGACCACCCAGCCATCACGAGAGGGTCGAGCGTAGGAGTTTGACAGCACGAGAAGGGAAGATTTCATGTGGCTGGAGACAGAAATGAATCCGTGAACAGTCGAAGCCGATGGGAAGGATAACGAGAAGAATTAGGGTTGGGGAGAATCAGAGCTGATGATAAGAGTTTGAATAAAGTCCGATGATGTAGATGCAATCTGAGAGGCTCTGAGCCTAATAAGAGTTTGACAGCACGGGAAGGTAAGGATTCTTTGTTGGAACTGCTTGATGAAATGGTAGAACAGTCATGTACATATCCCAGGTAAACCCCGTGTTGCGAGAATACGAGCTGATGAGTCTATAAGTTTTAAGAATTCCTTGTTGTAACAGCTTGACGAGATATGCAAGCTGCATGCACTGGGAGTCTCGAGAGTTCTTTGATGAACCGATTCGCTACTGCCTCGATATATGAAAGTTGGGAGATCCAAAGAGAACGTTTAGGACGATCTCTAACCATGTGCACTCCGAGGAACCATTTCAGTTACCCGGCTTCTTTGATAGTAGGCTTTCTACCGTCTCCTGGACCTTTCCTCTATCAAACACAATATCGTCCACAAAATAGAAACAGAATAATAACAGATCATGCCATCCTTAATCATAACGCACGGTTCCTGGGGAAGTTCGTCAAATCCAAGTGACTTTATGGCGTTTGTGATCTTTGTCTGCCACAAAGTTGGCGAACGGCGTAGTCCGTATAAGGCTTTATCGAGTTTTAAACCCCTTCCAGGAACCTGGAGGCGGCCTCGTATACACGAGTTCATCGAGTACAGCATGAACGAATGCATTACCTGCGTCTAGCTGAGGAGTTTCCAGGTCGAATTTTGCTCGGAGCGATGTGACTGCCAAGACCGTGGCTCTCGTAGGTAGGTCGCAGTCATTCTATTAATCTCCTCGGACCACTAAACGAGCTTTACATTTTAGTGATTCGTCCGTGTTTTTTTGGTGTTGTATGATAAGTAGGCCTGGGATAGGTCCACAGCCGTCCACGATTTGAACATATGCCCATGTTCGTTGATATTTGCGACGCGGAAGTGCTGTTCAAACCTATGGCCTCTCAGAGCTCGGTGGTATTGTGGGGGTGGACCCCAGCTTGGAGAGGAAGAGCCCTGAGGGACCAACGGAAGTTGAAGAATTAAAAGACATTGAAGAGGTAGACGAGATGGACTTGGATCCACCATACCCGACATTAGCACCCTCAGTGCATCACCTTGATAAGGCAACTTTGTCTCTGCCAGTCAAGTCTAAAGGGGTGGTAAAGGGTACAGTACTGAAGCCGGATATCCTCTTGACTTTCCATCCTCATTGGCTTTTCGTCGAATAATTCTAATTTCTTCCTCCTCAAACAAAACGTCGCGTGTGGAGATGACCTTCTTCTTGTAAGGTATCCATACTCGTACCCCACGAGGTAGCGAGTTTCTGAAGCTTCCCTGGGTAATCCGGGTCCCCTTGAGACCTTATCAGGGTAAAAGCCTTACAACCATATGCCCTCAAACGACGATGTATGGGCTTTCTCAGACCACCCCTTCAAATGCCATAACATGTTCATGGAAGGCTTCATATGGACTTTTCCAGTTCAGGGAGCGGCGAGGCGTTCGATTATAGAGATATGCGGCCGTTGGGACGATTTCTCTCCATAAGGCGTGGGGAAGTCTTCCAGGTAATCTCATTGCTCTTGCCTTTTCCATAATTAATTATTGTTTCGCTTCATCTCATTATCAGAGCGGACCATTTTCAGTTCGAGATTGTATCGAAGTTTGAGGTAGTTAACTGCGTCCTGTATGATTGGCAGATTTATTTCCTCTTTGGTGAAATATGTAAGGGCCATGCCAGGGCTGTTGCCTTGCAAGTGATTATGACGCATCGACGTACCAGTCTTCCGGGTATCCGTCCCAGCCATGTTCAAGGTCGAACCAGTCGATATGAATTCTATGAAACTGTCTAGTTGACTTGTTTGGATCTGGGCGTCAAGATATCTGTTGAGTGATCTTGGCCAGTGCACAATCGGAGCACTTGGCCGATGAGGGACCTCGAATTCTAACCCTCGGGGTTTTGGTTCCCTAGTTGTTAGAGGGCTGCCGGGCCTATGTGTCCCATCCGCAGGTGCAAGAGATCCGAGTTCGCCCATTAGGTGTGTGTCCGAGCTTTTGGTTGTCGTGCAATCTTCATCGTTGCGAGTACTGTGGAAGACTGGCTTTGTTCGATGGCATACTGGTGATGTCTCCTCTCAGGGTAATCTTTCGGACTTTCCATCTCGGTGGTTCCAATCAATCCCACGACTTTCCAAACGGGTGAGTGAGGCTAGGTTTGTCGGGAACAGAGGGCAAAATGCAACATTGTGGAGTCTAAGAACCCTTTTCCTTTCCTTGAGATCAGAGAGCTCAATATCAACTTCTCCGTAGCCCAGAATCCACTGTCACAAATTGCAGAGTGTCCCAGAGGTGAATCGAGGAGGCAGAATCCAAGAGGAAGGAATCTTTCAATTCCATGTTGTCCGGAGTTGCAAAAGTTGCAATCATGGTGTAGAATTGCTTTGAGATTGAACCAATTAGTTTTCCATATTTGTATTCCGATAGCCTCCTATCTGACTCTGCTTCCACCTCATGTTATTCATTCTGGTTGAAAATATCCTTCTCAAGGTCTCTGAATTTCTGAATTTTCTAGGCGAACGACGGATCCTTCATTCTCGTCTCAAAGATTTTCTTGTTTTCCTCCAGGATCCTGACTCCTTTAGCCAAAAAACATGCCTGGACTTTGTGACGTCCATCGCATGGCTTTCTTTTATTGCTTGAATCCCTTTCGTTTGAAAAGCATTTCGTTGCCGTTTCTTCGGGTTCTTGACTTCCGAAAATCCTGCTGTCCTGAACTTCGCATTTCTTCCGCTGCTTCTCCGTCAAATCTTGGTTCAACTGTGAAGGCAGCTTTAATAATTGGCATCCTGCTACTGGTGCGCATTCCGCTCCGAACCTATTTTTCGTTCCATGCATCTTAGAGCTCCTGTGAGGCTCTGTGGATGTTCCATTTCGACGCTTGTCCTTTCTTTGATCCATCCTTATCTGGTTGCAAAGGAACTTGGCGCGGGGCACTTCCTCCCACACTCGCTAATCCATATGTCATACAGCAAATCTTGCACTCATTCTGCGATCCATTTCCGTGGTCCACCGCTTGGCCAGTACGGTCATTTTGTGTCGGTGCTTCGCCCTAATTAACTCCTGCATCTGTGGGTTTGTTGATTCTGCAAGATGACTGAGCCAATCCCTTGTCGTTTCCTCGGCCATCAATTGGGATTTCTTTGCGTCTGAGATCGAGTGCATGATCTTTTCACGAAACTCGTTTCGGAGTCAAAAATACTTCCAGAGATATTTTGGTACTGATCCTGAAACCAGGTACGGTAGTCCAAGCTTGAGGTCCGAGGATGAGGTCCAAAAACGTTGTAGGGAAAATTGTAGAGTTCATTTTGTTGAATGATGTTCTCTTTCAAAAGCGAAACGGGCTTATAACTGATGAACAGTAAAATGTTAACAGAAACAGAGTCACTGCCAAGAGGCTCTGCGGCATCTATGCCGTGCTAAGTAGGCGGTCCAATTCTGCCTACCCCAGGACAACAGCTTCTTAGCCATGAATATCTGCCTCAGGAGTCAGGGCCGAAGACTTCAGGCCTGACGTTTGCCTCACAACCCTGACGCCTGTCAGAACTTATTTTTTCCTATGTATATTAGGCGGAACCATCCTCTCCCATTTTTATCCGTGAATATTCAGCAGGTGGGCCGCATCATCTATGATATGTAGCGTAGCCAAACGTATCCAGAAATTTGTCAAGAACTCTAAGGCTTGGCGGTATGGAAGGCGGTACAGTACCCCTGAATAGTGTTAAGTTCCTAATTGGGGTAGTCTTGGTTTTCAATTTCA
>NPHW01006193.1:0-12169 GCA_002240705.1 Elaphomyces granulatus | reverse complement strand
ACCACCATACTTCAGCTGCTGTATGTTTTTTTTTTCTTGTTAGTGCCGCTTCTCTACGCGTCCAACAAGCCCTATAACCTGCCACTGCTTCTGACATTTGCATGCCGTCACTGTCTCTCCACCAAGCCGATTCCTTTCCCCAGTGATGAGCTTTTTTGCTTGAGAAAATGCTCTTTCGAGCTCGGGGCTTATTTGAGGGACTAGAGAGGATATCGAAAGCCATCTTCGACAGCACCGGGTAGTCGCTGCGATGGCTCCGTTGGGAAACAGCTTCAGTCGACGATTGAGGTACTTCTGGCTTTTCGGGATTGAGTAGGCCGTGCTTCTCGCCAAGATGATAGCTGATAGCAGATGTAGCGGCCTTTGCATCAAAAACATACTGAGCTTACAGGCCCATGGGCGATCGTAGCTGTCAGCTTGATTAATCTCAGCTCCATGTTGCCAGATCCACGAAGCCTTGTGATTTCTGGAGACCTTCCTGGTTCTCTTTAGCGGTATCGAACATTCCTAAGCTCCTGGCCTTTGTAATGGAGCGAATTAAGCTCGATTGGAAACTGTATAGTATGGCTTGACTCCTGGTTATGGGCAAGAGTTGGTTCGGGCACTGGATTACGTCGCGACCGAGTGCGCCGGGATATCTTCGCCCGTTCTGCTTGATATTCGTGCCGAGGATGGGATGAGTGACCGTGAATAATTTCATACTTCCGCCTGCTAAAAAAGGTATCCATCGTAGCTAGAGTATAGAGGCAGTCTATCAATAATAGTTAATTATGAACATGGTAATCTTAACGGAATTTTGATATAATATGTATTGGGATGACAGTTGTGCGGCCTGTGCTACATAGGTGGACACCCATATTACACCGAATAACAAGGTATTACCTAGGTGTAGACAAAAAAAAATCTTGCTAAAAAAGTCTTGCTTGAAGAAAACTATACACACTATCACACCCTGTCGGCTCCCGCAAGCCCATACACATAAAAAAAAATCACAGCCCCATGATTGACAATTAATTGGCTAATTGGGGGTTTAATTAATTGATTGCTACACTAGGGAGCTCTTGATTGATTGATTGAACTATCAATCGATTTCTGGGCACACTGCTTTCCTGTAGGTTGTCAGTACGGCTTTAAAATACAATAATGAAAATAATCACATTGATACGGGCTTTCATGATTCCTCAGTCTCCTACCTATTGTGTCGATTTCTTATCTTATTGGCGATACGAATTATACGATTTCGTGTCCAAAATTCCGAATTATTACTCAGTGTATTAAACCTCTTTTTTATAGCGACACATGCAGAAACTTGGGGTTTTAATTTATATACGGGCCTATGTGAATACTCCCATTCCCATCTTATTTAATTCGAGTGAGTTGGTTCTTGCCCCGACCCTCAGAAACCTCTAGTGATAATACTGAGATTGCCTCCATTTCGTAATTCATCATGCAGCTATCTAGGTACATGCATTATTCATAAACGTGATTCTTCCGTTTCATCGCTGTAGTTTACCCTTGGAAGAAGAGACGGCGGCACTGAAGAAGCTATATCCTAGGATCTAGGGGAGTGGAAGCCCAGATAACGTCTTCAACTTCAATCCGGGCTATCTCTCTGGAAGATTGAGATTTCAACGACCGGGCAAACACTTCATGGTCTGGCAATGCCCCCTCTCGATAATAGATGGCCACAATAACCTTCAACGGGGGATCGATTGACTGAGGTATTCCTATCTCCACTTCTCCCTGTCCTGTTGCCGGAACTAGTGGCTTCAACTTAATTGGACTGTAGTGGCCGCTAAGGAAAACATGTATCGGGGACTGATCCTTAAGAGCCTCGTCATAGCTCAACAGCGTTTGAAGCTCGGTAATGAGTATACCGCTGGGTTGTGCTGCTTGATTCTTCAAGTGTTTGATTAGCGTACTGGTAAATGGAGAGCCAACGTTGCCTGCACCAGGTGCAACAACCATGTTTTCACGACCGCAGCCTGCAAGGACTTCCATTGTACTAGAGCCTTTCGTAACGGCTCCAGCTGCATGGCAACAGTCCAAGATTAACAAAACATCAAATCCTGCTTTCTCTAGCAAATTTTGGAGGTTGTACCATGACAAAGCTGGATACGTGGTGTTATTTAGATTCCATTCGCGACGGCTAAAAATATTATTAGTAACTTTTAAAATCTTTTAATAGGAGTATCAAAGGTAGATGCTTACGCAGACCAGATGAGCTTTCCATCCTCCATATGGCCGTGGCCATTGTAATAGACAATGAGAAGTTTTTTCTTCATTTCCTTCCTAGAGAGATAAAAAATGATATCACTGAGCCATTTCTGCACAACCTTTTCTGGATTATTTGATGGGATTGAGCGATGTTTTGCTTGAAAGTGATATGAATCCCTAAAGACACGCATTAATTCCTTGGTCTCATCGAGTATCAGAGACCCTCGTTTCGGTCTCTTCAAGCCCAAATCGTTTGCCGCCCAGTTTAGCCCAACGACCTGAACTTCGTCGTACGGTGCGCTGACAAATTGGCTTTTTAGTGCAGCGTTTGCGGCGTTTTTAAATTCCTCTACATTGCTGGGTAAGGATATAAGCACTGGGGATTTCGAGTCGATGGTTGAGACCGCTGAATTATAGGTCTCCGAGTCTGAGAAATCCATGGGAAGCAAATTGAAGTGTAAACGATAGGTATGTATAGCAAACGAATGTAAAAATGAAAACGAATGTGTAATTAGGTAACTAAGCGAATGAGAAAAATGAAAAGGGAGAAATATTACCCATCACCCAATTTGTTGTTTGGAGAAACAGAGGGTTTAAATAGCCTTCTATATAAATGTACGGTATTCTAGCGTTTCTTTTTTTTAAAAAAATGTCAGCGGTCTAGCAATTTAGTATGGTTCTGTTTGAGTCGCGGGGCCCTACGTACCTAGTTAGCTTATAGCTACCAAAATTTCGAGAGGCGGTTAGGCCTAAAACTTTATTAACTATGTTTTTCTACTGTTGGCCGATGCCATATTGATCAATTTAGGTATGATCTGAGCTCTGCTGTAATTGGCTTATAGGGCTAAAAACATGCTGGCCAAGAAACAAGGCTCAAACAACTACAGTACGTGTTTGGTCAACATGCTTACCTATCATATGTATTATCCCCATCCATTAACGAACTATGATAGGTTCTGTCCAAATGCTTGTATAATTAACTGGTTTGCCCGGTTCAAGCTCCCCCTCATGATATGTATACAGTACGTGCCTGTCGATCTTATCAAACCCAGTGCTGTTGTAATCTGTCATGCAATGTTGAAATTCAAGAGGATATAACAATGTTTTCAAGTTCCTGTGGGTCGATTCCCCATAAAGTTTGCATGACTAAGTACTAATTTAAACTTGGTCTAAAACTCCATTTGAGGTAAAAACCCCTTCTGAAACTTATTAATAATTGTCGTTTCCCTTTCTGCGTGATGATGCATTGTGGTTTTGTGACTGACGTAAGCTTTGTGTAGGTAGGTAACACAGGCTTTAATGCTTTATCTTAGTGCTCAGACCAGACTTAGAGATCTGGGGTCCGTAATTAGGAGAGTTCATATGAAATTTCTTTTGACACGGTGAATACCGTCAATATCATGAGTGTAATCTTCTCAAAATATAAATTACCTAGCGATCATTATTTTATTATTGCTACATGCGTTAGAACGTATAGTAGCGCTTTGAAGCACTGTAGGTACAAAGCCGGTACAACGAATTCAAGTCAGACATAATAATAATAAATGATAGGGATAAGAATGAAAAAGTTTTAGGTACAAGATCCAGGAAAGAAACCAGAGAGAGATCTTATTTCGTAAAGATAATGGACAACTGGAGTTCCATAGGGCCAATTGCCGCCTTGTGGTGGCAAAAACTCCACAAGCCGTTAACTACACGAAAAGGCGGTGAAGTCTCAACTTGTTTTGTAATATCAACAAGCAAAAATCCGACTAAAGCACATTCCGCGCATTTTCTTTCTGCATTTATTGATATTAGAATTATATATTAGCTAGTTATATTGAGGTTGAACTCTTGTTACTGAGTTACTGGCACATTCTCGGTCAGACAATCTAGTCTTAACTTAGAGCAAAGTATCATAAGAAATCCTCTAAGCCTAATCGACCAGCAAAACATGACATATGGAGTCGACATTCTTGATCTGAAACCTACTTCACTTTTTTCCGATTAAACCTGGCATTTCAAACAGTAACGGTACTTGTTTCCCCCAATTTACTGCAGCTCTGAGTTCATGAGGACATAAAATAATTATGTAACTAGATAGAAAGGTGAGGGTAAGTTTTCTCGATTGCATCAAGGAAAAAGCATAGAGGTAAGCAGACCTCCTCACCGCTCTCCAAAACGCAAGTTTAATTCGACCGTCCGACGGAAATGTAGTTACTCCGTCGGAAGAAATTCGCGGGCGCATAATAACCGCCGTCGTTTTGTTTTTTCTTGTCTCATCACTCCCGGTCCGGCTCTCCTCGGTAGACTCACCGGTCATTCTCAAGGATCTGATCGTTCTCAGAGATGAGACCAACTCCGACTTACCTCTGTACCAGACCAATTTCAAAATCCAGCTTCATAGGTCAATAGTTGAATTTTTACTTCATGAAATATCCTTTTTGCAGTTGGTGGTGGGTAGCAGCTTGGCTCACCGCCATATAAAAAGTGAAAAAAATATGTCACTTTAGGCATGAGACATGCTTCTCTTGATCCATCAAAACTGCCATGTAATCCACTTCGAACAACGAAAAGCGTGATTATGCCGGGCGGTAAACTAATAAGATTGGCTAGGTGGGCTGCGGAAATAAAATAGCAGTAATCTGGTTGCTGTGAATCCCCCGTAGCAGCGAGGAGGCTGTGTATTTAATGTATTTTCATCATCATTACAATGATTTATCGGCCAGCGATTGATCGCCTATGTTAACAGCAGATTTAGCGCCAAAAGAAAGTTGTGCCTCGAGTTTTATAAATCTTGAGCACCCCAACCTCTTTTCTAACAGCTGTAAATTCCTTTTTTTATTCATTTGTTTACTGCTGCTTAAGCAGGCTTCATATTCTTCTCATGGATTTACACGTAGATTCGGGGACAGGTACGGAATCAACCGTCGACTTCAAATTCTCAGTGACTACAAGTATGTCAGACACCTTAATTTGTCACCATTGTTACAACAATATCAACTCGCCTCGACAAAAGGGATCCCAAGTTCATCCTACTAGTAGCACCATTCTGAACTCACATGTCGATCTTGAGATGTTTAAAAACGCCGCAAACGCGGCACTTAAAAGCCAATTTGTCAGCACGCCATACGACGAAGTTCAAGCCCTTGGGCTAAACTGGGGTGCAAACGATCTGGGCTTGAAGAGACCGGAACGAGGGTCTCTGATACTCGATGAGACCAAGGAATTAATGCGTGTCTTTCGAGATTCATATCACTTCCAAGCAAGACATCGCTTAATCCCATCCAAAAATCCAGAAAAAAATGTGCAGAAATGGCTTAGTGATATTATTTATGATCTTTCCGAGAAAGAACTCAGACAGAAGAAAAATCTTCTCATTATCTATTATAATGGCTATGGTGCTGTGAAGGATGGGAAGCTCATCTGGTCTGCGTAAGTATTTACCTTTAATCCTCCATTAAGAGAAGTTACTAATATGATATAGCCGTAAGGAATGGAATTTCAATAGCACAGAATATCCGGCTTTATCATGGTACAATCTACAACCTATGCTGGAGAGAGCAGGATTTGATGTTCTGTTAATATTGGACTGTTGTCATGCAGCTGGGGCCGTCACTAAGGGCTCTAGTACAATGGAAGTCCTTGCAGGCTGCGGTCGTGAAAACATGATTATCACACCTGGCGCAGGCAGCGTTGGCCCATTTACCAGGACGCTAATCAAACACCTGAAGAAGCAAGCAACACAACCCGACGGTCTGCTCATTACCGAGCTTCAAACGCTGTTGAGCTATGACGAGGCTCTTAAGGATCAGTCCCCGATCCATGTTATCTTTATGGGCCACTACAGTCCAATTAAGTTGAAGCCACTAGTTCAAGCACCAGGACAGGCAGGAGTGGATATAGGAATACCTCAGTCAATCGATCCCCCGTTGAAGGTTATCGTGGCCATCTCTTGTCGAGAGGGAGCATTGCCAGACCGCAAAGAGTTTGTCTGGTGGTTGAAATCTCAGTATGCTAAAGAGACAACCCAGATCGAAGTCGAAGAAGTAGGTATCACTACGTCCAGTAGCTGTCCAACCTTCACGCTTCTGTCAATGCCTATCTTTATGTGGGCGTATCTTCAAGGAGTGCCTGGCTGTTTGCTCGTTGGATTCATCAAGTCCAGGAATGTCTTGACAACTAAGACGGACTGAGTAGTCCGAGAGGGTGTTTTGGACTACGCCTTTTCGCAGTCTATGCCAATGGAGTCGATTTCCTGATCTTTGGCGGCAACATCAATATCCGATGATTCCCATGTATGGACATACTTAAATACCCAAGGTAGGATTAGCCTACTCAAAAATGTGACTTCTTTTTAGCAGATCCAAGTGCCAAATTTGTACTAGGTTTTACGGTAACATGCTACTAAAATTTGCATTCCAACCTATCACTGATTCAGAACTGCTCTTAGATCAGTACTATATAAACCACGTACGAGAATCCTCTCGCCCTTATCCGATAACTTTGTCCTAGATTCATGACTAACGACTTCATTCGTTGTGTTACTATTGAAATGTTTAATCATGTAATATCTTAGAACATGTCGCGATCATAGAAAAAATTAGAGGAACCCACCATTAACATTTAAGTAAGAACAACCAGGAAGCCTGCGAGAAAAAAAGCGAGTAATCGAGCCTTCAACCGGCGTACATCTCAGCTGGGCTCCGAAAGACGGCAAATAAAACAAGTAAGACCTGTAAAAGGCACCAAATTGGCGACGGCCTGAGCCTGTTGACCCAATTTCCTATTAACAAGGAATCCGCAGGATTTGGACCCCAATTCACGTCTTTACAGCGATCGGATTACTATATACAATAGCTCCCTGCTTAGGAGGCTGGAATAGTCTTTATTTTCGGAGGTCCTGAATACTCTACGGGTGAACTTGCTCCGGTCTGTAATTAGGAGCGACACCTATGGACGGTCACGCTGTTAACCACACGAATCGATTTATTGCCGAAACCATCACCTTTGCTATTGAATACAGCCAAGACTACATACGAGAGGTAGAACTGGACGTGCAGGACGAAGGAGAGGTCTTTCTAGTCGCCAGTGATGCCGCATTCGCAGATAGTCCGGACAGGGAGCGCACACAGGGATATATGATGAAGCTCTTCGGTGGAGCGATCGGCTAGAAGTCAGGAAAGCAATCGGCGGTGTCTACATCAACGACAGAAGCCGAATTACTTGCTCTATCCCGGTGGAGGAGGCTATTTGAACCCCAGGTTATGCCATAGCTCTTATGCGACAATAAGCAAACGGTCGACTCAATGCTAAGGAGGGCGTTGAATTGAAGACTAAGTTTCGCCATGTCTACATATATAATCACTGGCTGAGGCAAGGGGCCCGCCGCCCAAGAAGGGCATGTCGCTATCAAGTGGGTATCTACGAGTAAGATGCCTGCAGATGGACTCACTAAGCTGCTATCCACGACAGAAGTATGAGGCCTTTCGCGCCTTGATTTAATCCGGCAGTTGGATCGATAAGGGCTAACCATTGAGACCATTAACGTCTTTATCTCAGGGGGAGTATGTTGGATAAATATGTAATTCTGATCTCTAATGATCAATCAATCAATCAATCCGAGGACCCCTAGGCTTGGTTGATTGGATATTTTGAAACCCTTCGGATTTGATTGATTGATTGATGGGCTCAGATAGTCAGATTGAATTGAAACTTGATTGATTGATTGCATAGATGTAGTAGCCTTACTGATACACATAAAAATCCACTCACTAGTGCAGTGAATTTATTTCCCGATCGGCCTAAGGAGCCTACTATGTAGTTCTCCCAAGCTCTAACACTCAAAACTTGACCATCAGAAGCTCAGGAGACGACGTGATTGCGTAAATTAAGGACCTTAATTCATAGCCAAGTGGCCTGAGCTTGCTGAAGTACTCTAATGTTTACCGTATAGTAATGATCAGTTCTCTATTGCGCGATGAATGGAGGAGGTTTTCCATGCACAGTTCGGCGGTTCAAACTCCATTCGTTCAAGCATTAAATTCCAATGAATATCGATAACTTCAAACACCGATTTCGGTATCTTCTTTTCCCATAACTGGCGTCGTATTGTAAAACAGTAAAACCCGTCTCTATAGATGTCGACATCTAAGACATCTTTCTCTGGATTTCGTGCCATCAATATTACCACCAAGCATAGTGGCACCTTATCCGTCACGAATGGAAGCATCGTATTATCCCTTTCCCAGTCTTCAACTTCTTTTTTTTGTCTGCTAATAAAAGTCTATTGTTGATATGTGATATAGGTGTATTAGGATGGGTTCGTCAGGAAGCGATTCCTAGCACCCAGCATGCATAAGCCATTAAAGAAACTGGAGATTTTTTTTGGAGCATAAGCTAATTACAAAAGTGGACACAAAATGTGACGGCGCTGGTAACCTACTATATAAGTGAGAGCAGCTCTGGGACTGTTGTCCTAGAATCCAAGTCTTTTGTCCCTGGCGTAGCGGTTTAACCGCTAGAATGCTCCCTAGAGGTTGGTCCGTGACACAAAAGTAAACTCGTTGCATCGGCAATACCTGGGGATTAGAACAGATCGCCTTAATTGGACGACTCGATGACCGACTCGATGACCGACTCGATGACCGACTCAATGACCTCGAAAGTAAAGTCGACAGGCCTGCGGAAGAAGTGAACGAATTAAGGCTTGAAAATAATGTCTTCCGATTGATAAGAGAATCTGAGCTCATCGAACGTCTTGGTCGAACAATCTGAATCCCATACCAATGTGTCCCCAGTAATTGATTTTTCCATCAGAGCCTGTCGGACTTCGACACTGGACTATGGACTAAATTGACTGAAAAGGCACGAAACCATTCACGGAGTGGATATGATCGCTTAGCGGCAATAAGCTGTCGAAAGAGCCAGGCCTATCTATCATTTCACACATTCGTCCACGAACTCCAGGTCCTTCTCTTGGTCTGGTCAGAATCTCTTGCACGGGTTTATGGGACAAGAGGCTATGGCTGGTGGGCAGAGCAGGTGCTGTTCGACTAGTTCAAGGAATGGTACTTCCCTGCTTAGAAGGGCGAGAGCCTAGTAGCAAGCAGCTAGAGGATATCTTTCTTCAAAAGCCCTTATTTCTGTTTTGGGAGGTCCTGCATACTCTACGGGTAAATTTGCTTCAGTGAGAAAAGAGTGGCGACAGCCCCGCCCAATAGAAGAGATCTAATCAAAGACGTTATAGTTATGAACATTCATATACATGAACTTTACCACTTATGCCCCTCGACTTTCAACAGGCCGGACTTCCGCTTTTCTGTTTCCCAGCGCCCAATCCACGCCTTCATTTTCTCGCGACTGCTGCGATTTGCGACATTCACTGTTGGGATCACGCGTGCAATGCGAAGAGCGCAGCAGAACATTGTCAATTCACGGAACGAGCTGTGCTCACTATAGGGAACTCCAAAGCACGAGCTCTCCTGGGAGCTGCCGCGCTGTGGGACCAAGTCCTGGACTGTAAATGAAGTTTTCCAGCTATCCGAATGTAATACACTAGAAACGGGGGGGTTATCCACAAGCCGTTCTCTTGGAGGTCGGTATGTCCAACCCGTTGGGCGAAATCCCACGACACGCGAAAAGTGAGGCTTTAGGGAGTTGAGGTATTCTCCGAGCGTTTCGGCGCGAATCTCAAAAAGAATCTGCATGTGGACTTGAGCGTCTAAGGGGTCGTCCGTTAACAAAGACAAAAGCTCTGGATCCTCGAAGCATGCACAAATACGCTGTTTGGAGGGGGGAGCATAGATCTTGCACTTCAAGGCCCGGGCAATGCTCATACAAATTCGCTCCTTGCCAATACTGTATGTCCCAACCACCACGAGCAATCGCCCGTGAGACGCAGCCTTTCCCATTTTAGGTCCAGATTGCTCGGCACTGTTGGCCAGAAACTTAGTGATTTGGCCGCCATCACGTCCTCCTTTGCTGTATTCCACCATAGTCTCGCCCCAAGGGGACTCATTAAGACGGAGACATATGTCTGCACATACAGCAACTACATCTTCCTGGCAAGGAAATGCATATTTCGGATTTAGATATGTGGTATCAAGGTAGCAAACGTCGATATTCTGCTCCTTCTTGCCATTCGTCTCGTCTATCGTTTCAGGCCGAAGCAATGGATGCTGGACGTGTGCTGGACTCGCTCGAAAGTCGCCGCAATGAAGGATGCGCTGTACCCGAGCAGATTGACCTTGGCCCAACCTTTTTTCGAAGAGAAATAGCGAACTACCAGGACAGTGATTGGCTGGGATCATAGTAACCTGCACACCATTGGTACGCTCCACTTCTGTTCGCTTCTCGAATTCCAGATCGACAATGAAGCAAGGGTCGACCTTGAGTTGCTTACGGACCAGATTCCCTGTGACCCTGCTGCAGTAGATGGGCCCATGGCGCCACGACGACGTGAGGCCGACATAGTGATCACTGTGGAAATGGCTTAAAAAATAGGCATTACAGCCTTCCACAGCTCCGTAGCGGAATGCATCCACGCAAATTGAGAAGCCGGGAATGATCTTGTAGAAAGGGCAAGTGCGTGTGTATGAAGGTTTCCCTCGAGACGCAACTTCATTGGCTGCAGCAACAGCCCATGCAGTGTCTTCCGCATTTCCAGCCATCAATTTCGAGAACGCAGAGAAGGCCCCCGATGCCTCGATAGTAAACGGACTCCGCTGCGCCGGCTTTGCAATCGCACTCCATTCGTTGCTTTCGGGCCTTGAAGGCAATGTCTCCGTAAAGTCGAGATCCGAATCCCTATCCAAGCAGCCGTTGACATGTGCACAGACTTCCTTCGAGACATTAGCACCAATTGAAAATGCTGGTAGGTGAACTCACAGCGTCCGATAAACCCAGTAATGAGGTCATGCATACTGGGCATATAATTAGTTCCTCATCGTTATTTTCTTGGGGTCCAGCGGTACTAAATGTCTCGCATTCCTCCTCTGCCCATTGACAATCTGCAAAGGTATCATGATGGAAATCCGAAGTCTTTATCTCATTCACAGCCTCATGGCTTCGTACTTCAAACTTCCTAAGCACTTTGACGTCACTATCGCTGTCAGATATATCGAGAAACGGGCCACTCTGTTTATGAGACATTTCAATCCCAGCTGTCCTTGTAACTCTATCTAAATCCACCGTTTCCCCGCATACCAGTGGGTGACTTTGTACCTTCTGCCGCTTCACGGCTGCTATATTCTCATTGAATCGTACAGCTTCTACATGCCCAGCCTCCGGTGCATCGTTTCCGTCATCCCAGATATCATCACCTGCGAAATTGGTGCTCCCTTCCGTGGGGTATCCTGAACCATCTCCTCCACGGAAAAACAAACTCTCGGAAGTATTGTTCCCTCTTGTGTCACTGTTCTCCCGGCAACCAGGAACGTTCTGGAAACTCCCTGGCTGCTCAACCTTGACACTGAATTGTGTGATACGTGGCTGTGTCGGTTGCGGCAGGGAATCGGTTTTCTTGAAGAAGTTCAAGATACTCGAGTTGCGTTTCACTGGAGTCTGTCTGACGGTTGCCCTAGGAGCGATAGGGACCGGTCTATGAGAAGCTTCCTTGACCATCGCGGGAGATTTGGAGGGGTGGACAGCAGCTCCGAAAAGAAAGACAGTCTAGGTAGAGGCGACCGGATTGGGGGATTGTTAAATGTTCCCCAGGTCAAGGGACATGGTAGCTCTCCCTAATATGTTCCATTCACCTACCTTTCCAAGGAGAAAACATATAGCCAACGCCTATCGTCTTCGACCATTAAAAATTTGCCGCCGCTAGTCCTAATCGGACGGCAGGCGGTGTGGGCTAATACCTACATGGGAACCTCATATACAAAAAGCGGTGAGGAAAGCCCTAAGATTTGTAAGGACAGCTATGATAGAAGGTGGGGTCATGGTAGCCTCAACACTCAGGCCAACGTCC